>VWYH01011076.1:0-16326 GCA_013399365.1 Pampusana beccarii | reverse complement strand
AGACAGAACAGGTGACTAAAATTGACCAACTAAGTATTCCATCCCATACACATCATACACCCTATAAAAGTGGGAGATCACGAGGGTCTCACCCTCTTCAACCATGACCGGCATCTGAAGAGGACCCTGCCTGTCGTGCCTGTGATCCTAGGCCTAGTTCCAGGCCCTGCATTCCTGAATCCAGTTCTGGTTTACTGCGGAGACCAGCCCAGGACTTCCAGGTACCTACCCTGCAGCCGCTGGAGCAACGCCAGCTGCACCACAGGCCACCGCTGCACTATACCAGGAAATTAAAGATTGGTTTTGTCTATTTTGTGTTATTTTATCTATTTATTGGTAGCATTAGTAAAGTATTTTTAACTTTCTAATTTGTAAGTCTCTCTCCCTTTTCCTCCTATTACCTTTCCTAGTGGGGAGGGTGGGGGGTTAACAGAGAGCATCTGCCACGGTTTATTTTTACCCTGCAGTAAACAGTGACAAAAGTTCTGCTCATATTTACCAAAATTGCTTAACAGAAACAAAAGTGGCTGTAGCTTACTATGGACATCTGCAAGATACGTTTTGCACTTTGCTGGGAAGAATGGAACTTAGGCAAAATCACGCCTACAAGGCCAGCACTAAGAGGTTGACCACTATGGACACCTGCAAGATAAGACCTGTTTTGGACTTTGTTTTATTTAGCTTTAGGTATTGTTTACAATCCACAGCCATTTCGTGCCAACCTTGAAGGTATTGTTTTGTCTGAATTAATACTATTTGTTTAGCAAAGGCCCATCTGAGATCAGTGAAAAGGATCCAATGAGAAGCAAGAAGACCCCAGAATCAAATATTGCTATTCGACTGAATCATGGTAAATAGTCTGTAAGGGTATAAAAATCCAGGCATTTCTATGCTTGGCTGGGACCTCTGAGAAGGCACCCAAATCAAGCCAACCCTGCTGCTATACTACTCCATTAAATTATTTATTTCTGCGAACTTTGATGCCTGAGAGTTTGCTTTGAGAGACCTAGGATCCAGACTTCAAAGCAACCTGACACCTAGAGGGGAGGTAAGCAGGTTGAGATGCAGAATGATGAAACTTTGAAATCCTAGCCAAGCGATATAAAGAATTGGGTGTGCACATGGAATCCTTTGGCCATAAATACATATAATCCCCTACATCTTTTCCCTTACCCTCCATGTCTCTTAGACATGAACTGTTGGTCAAGTCTGGGGCTAAGTTTGGATCTAGTCACACCTAGAATCCTCTCTGAGAAGGAATTCAAAAAGCAAGGGGGTCCATTCTGAACCTTGTGACTCAACAGGAGGGCCTCCTTCTACCTTTTTGCATCTCCTGTTCCCATAGAAATCGCTCTAAACCAATTCTCATCCGATTCTGCTTGGCATATTTCCTCCATTGAGTAAGAAACTGAACTTTGGCATCAAACTCTCTTAAGTCACACTTTTCTTTAAGCAATCTAAACATTGTTCTGCAGCAAGCAGGACTCTAAATCACTCATCCACAAAAGGGTGGGAGTGGTGCTTGTGGTCATGGGGGTGATTCTGGAGGTGGTTGTGGGGGTGATTGGGTGCTGGTTGTAGTGGAGGTTGTGGTAGTGGTGGGGTGGTGGAAGTGCAGATGTGCATAGTGTTTGAGGTCATTGTAGTGAATCTTGTTCAGGGGTTATGGTGGTAGGAATGCTGCTAGGTGTGGTCATGTGGGTTATTGAGGTTTTGCTGGTTGTTGTGGTGGTGCTGCTGGGTATAGTGGTGGGTGTTGCGTTGAGTTGGGGGGGGTTGTGGTGGGGGAGAGCTTGTTGTGGTGGTGGGTAGGGGGAGCGGGGGGGGTGGGAGTAGGTCTCATGGTAGTGGGAGATGGGGTAGGGGTGTTTGGGGTGGTAGTGGTTGTGGGGGAGGTGGTAGTAGGGGTTGTGGGGGATGTTGTGATTTTGGTTATGGGGGTTCTTGTGGGGGTGGAGGTTGTGGTGCTGGGAATGTTGGGGATGGTTGTGGAGGCTTTGGAGGGGTGGGGTGGTACTGGGGCTTGTGCTGGAGGTGGTGGTGGTTGTGAGGGGGGGGGTGGGGGGAGTGGTGGTGAGGGGAGTGGTGGTGGGGACGGGGGGGGGGGGGGAGGTAACGGGCACTGGAGTGGTGGCGATGTTGGTGGTTTTGAGGCTTGTGGTGGGTGTGGTGGTGGAGTTGGTGGTGGTGATGGGGTTGGTGTTGAGGGTGGAGGTGAGGGTGGTTATGGTGGTGATGGGGGTAGTGTGGTGCTTGCTGAGTGGTCATGGTGGTTGTGGTAATGGGATGGTGGTAGGAATTATAGTTGTGTTGAGGGGGTGGTGCTGGGAGTGGTGGTGTTTTTCATGGTTCTAGTGGTGCTTGTGGTGGTGCTGGGGGTGGGGTTGGTGCTGGTGGTCATGGTGCTGGTGGTATGGGTAGTAGGGGTGGTAGTGGGGGCATGGTGTTTTTTTGAGTTGATGGTGGTTGTGGTAATCTTGATGGGGTTCATGGTGCTCTTGGGGGGGTGTGGGAATGGGGTAGGTTGTTGTGGTGGCAGTGGTGGTGGAGGTGGCTGTAATGATGGTGGTGGGGGTGGTGTTGGTAGGGGTAGTTGTGGTGGGACTGGTGGTTGTGTTGGTAGTTGGGATTTTGGTGGTGGGGGGTTGTATTGATGTTGACAAGTGGCAGTGGTTCTGGGGTGGTGGCTGGGGTGGTGATAGTGATAATATTCCTGTGGTGGGGGTGGGGGTGGTGGTTGTGGTGGGAGGATGGTAGTGGTGTTGGTAATGTTGGTGGGGGTGGCTGTAGTTGTGGAGGTGGCGGTAGTGGTGGTGGTGGTAGAGGAGGTGGTGGTTTTAGTAGTGTTGTTGAGGGTGGTGTTGGGGGCAGTGGTAGTTGTGGGGGTGGAGGTGGGGTTTATGGCGGTGCGGCAGGTCTTGGCACAGTGAGGGTTTTCCTGAGTCAAGGAAATGCCAGGGCAGCAGAGGGACCTGCCAGGAGCCAGCAGCTCTCTCACAGGAGCCACCGATGAGACCTGGGTGTTGCCAGAGCAATGGCAACCACCCCCCCAGACCTATAAAAAGCAACCCAGGGAGTGCTAGTGACCAGGAGTATGACCAGAACAGGCAAACGGGGCATGGCATCACAGTTTGTGCAGCAGTTGGCATGCAGGGAGGGCCCTTGTAGCATCCAGGGTCACTCCTCAGCCAGTCAGATCGCAGCTTGCCCTGATGCATGGTGTTATTTTACCCCTAATGTATGACTGGAAACTTCTCCTTCCAAACCTTTGTGAGGTTTCTGTCCCCCTGGAGAGCAGCTTCATTATTGCAGCTGTTAATGTATGGGGTAGCCCTGTATGTTAGGGAGTATTTTCACTGTCTAGAACTTGACGATGGTGAAGATGGGGTCGAGTATTTATGGGTAAGAATCAGTGGAAAGGCCAACAAGGCAGATAGCATGGTGGGTGTCTGTTATAGACCACTCAACCAGGATGAAGAGGCAGACGAAATATTATGCTGGGAGAAATCTCACAGTCTCTAGCCCTTGTTCTCATGGGGGATCTCAACTTATCAGATGTCTGCTGGAAATACAACACAGCAGAGAGGAAACAGTCTAGAAGGTCCCTGGAGTGTGTGGAAGAGAACTTCCTGACACTGTTGGTGAGTGAGCCAACTAGGGAAGGCACCCCACTGGACCTACTGTTTGCCAACAGAGAAGGACTTGTGGGTGATGTGATGGTTGGCAGCTGTCTTGGGCACAGTGAAATGATATAGTTTTCTATTCTTGGAGAAGTAAGGAGGGGGGTCAGCAGAACTGCTACCTTGGATTTCCGTGTGGCAGACTTTAGCCTGTATAGGAGTCTGATTGAGAGAGTCCCTTGAGAGGCAATCCTGAAGGGAAAAGTAGTTCAGGTAGGCTGGACATTCTTCAAGAAGGAAATCATAAAGGCACAGGAGCAGGCCATCCCTATGTGCCAAAATATGAGCTAGTGGGGAAGAAGACTGGCCTGGCTGAACAGAGAACTTCAGTTGGAAGAAGGGGCAGGCAACTCAGGAGGACTACAAAGATGTGAGGCTATGCAGGGAGGAAATTAAAAGAGCCAAAGCTGAACTAGAACTGGAAACTGCCATAAAAGACAATAAAAAATGTTTCTATGAATGCAGTAACAACAAAAGGGGGGCAAAGGAGAATTTCCATCCTTTATTGGGTGCAGGGGGAAACATAATGACAAAGGACAAGGAAAAGGCTGAGGTACTAAATGCCTTCTTTGCCTCAGTCTTTAATAGCAAGACCAATTGTTCTCAGGGTACACAGCCTGCTGAGCTAGAAGACAGGGATGGGGAGCAGAATGAAGCCCCCATAATCCAAGAGGAAATGGTTACTGACCTGCTACACCACTTAGACATGCACAAGTCTATGGGGCTGGATGGGATACACCCAAGGGTACCAAAGGAGCTGGCAGAAGTGCTCACCAAGCCACTTTCCATCATTTATCAGCAGTACTGGCAAACCAGCCAGGTTCCAGTTCGGTGGAGGATAGCAAATGTGATGCCCATCTACAAGAAGAGCCAGAAGGAGGATCTGGGGAACTATAGGCCTGTCAGTCTGACCCTGGTGCCAGGGAAGGTTATGAAGGAGATCAGGTCCAGTCAGCATGGGTTTATGAAAGGCAGGTCCTGCTTGACTAACCTGATCTCCTTCTATGACAAGGTGACCCACTTAGTGGATGAGGGAAAGGCTATGGATGTTGTTTATCTGGACTTTAGGAAAGCCTTTGACACTGTTTCCCACAGAATTTTCTTGGAGAAACTGGCTGCTCGTGGCTGTACTCTTCGCTGGTTTGAAAACTGGTTGGATGGCCGGGCCCAAAGAGTTGTGGTGAATGGAATTAAATCCAGTTGGCAGCTGGTCACAAATGGTGTTTCCCAGGGCTCAGTATCAGGGCCGGTTCTCTTTAATCTCTTTATCAGTGATCTGGATGACAGGATTGAGTGCACTCTTAGTAAGTTTGCAGACAACACCAAGATGGGCAGAAATGTTGATCTACTGGAGAGTAGGAAGGCACTAAAACCAGATCTGGACAGGCTGGATTGATGGGCCAAAGTCAATTCTATGAGTTTCAGTAAGGCCAAGTGCAATGCTACAGGCTTGGGGAAGAGTGCCTGGAAAGCTACCTGGCAGAAAAGGACCTGGGGTTGTTGATCGATAACCAGATGAATATGTGATAGCAGTGTGCCCAGGTGGCCAAAAAGTCCAACAGCATCCTGGCTTGCATCAGAAATAGTGTGGTTAGTAAGACCAAGGAAGTGATTGTCCTCTTGTACTTGGCACTGGTGAAGCTGCACCTCAAATACTGTGTTCAGTTTTGGGCGCCTCACTACAGGAAACACATTGAGGTGCTGGAGAGAGTTCAGAGAAGGGCAGCAAAGCTGGTGAAGGGTCTAGAGAACAAGTCCTATGAGGAGCAACTGAGGGAACTGGGGTTATTTAGCCTGGAGAAAAGGAGACTGAGGGAAGACCTTATTGCTCTCTACAAAAGGAGGTTGTAGCAAGGTGGGTGTCGGTCTCTTTTCCTAGGTAACAAGAGATAGGTTGAGAGGAAATGGCCTCATGTTTCTCCAGGGGTGGTTTAGATTGGATATTAAGAAAAAATTCTTCACCGAAAATGTTTTCAAGCATTGGAACAGGCTGCCCAGGGAAGTGATTGAGTCACCATCCCTGAAGATGTTTAAAAGACTAAAAAATTAGATGTGAGCTGGCAATGTGCACTTGCAGCCCAGAAGGCAAATCGTATCTTGGGCTGCATCAAAAGGAACATGGTCAGCAGGTCGAGGGAGGTGATGCTGCTCCTCTGCTCCGGTGAGACCCCACCTGGAGTACTGCATCCAGCTCTGGAGCCCTCAGCCCAGGAAAGACACAGACCTGTTGGAGAGGGTTCAGAGGAGGGCCACAGAAATGATCAGAGGGATGGAACACCTCTCCTGTGAAGACAGGCTGAGACAGTTGGGGTTGTACATCCTGAAGAAGAGAAGGCTCCCAGGAGACCTTGTTGCAGCTTTTCAGTACTTAAAAGGAGCCTATAAGAAGGATGGGGACAGACTTTTTAGCAGGGCCTGTTGTGATAGAACAAAGGGTAACGGTTTTAAACTAAAAAAGAAGAGATTCAGTCTAGACATGAGGAAGAAATTTTTTTCAGTGAGGGTGGTATAATACTGACCCAGGTTGCCCAGGGAGGCGGTAGATGCTCCATCCCTGGAAGCATTCAAGGCCAGGCTGGACGGGGCTCTGAGGAACCTGATCTAGTTGAAGATGTCCCTGCTCATTGCATGGGGGTTGGACTAGATGACCTTTGAAGGTCCTTTCCAATACAAACTATTCTATGATTCTGTTATTCTCAGATATACATCACCAAGCCTTGTGCTCGTTGCTGTCCCATCACGTACTGAGGCAGAAGAGACATCATAATCATAATATAACCCTACTTCTTGGAGTGAGCCTAGGTCCTTCAGTAGAGGAGATCTTACAGTCAAAGCACCAAACAGTTGCCTTCTGCTGGCCTATCAGAGATACTGGTAGTTGTGAGCTTAAAAGCACATATCCCAATCATGAGTCAAGGGATGACCTATAATCTCTTTCAGAAAGAAGTATCCTCACAGTACCTTTCTCATCCATGTTCCTGCTGTTGGCCTATCCCCTCCAGAGGCAGAAGCCACCTCACAGCCCCCTTCACAGTCATTGGCTTCCTACTGGATTATGAGTTCCCGAGACACAGAATCACAGAATCACAGAATGTTAGGGATTGGAAGGGACCTCGAAAGATCATCTAGTCAAATCTCCCTGCTGGAGCAGGAAATTGACCGCATGATACCGTACCCAACCATCACCCTCCTTGCGGCTCAGAATCTGAGCAGAGGAAAGTAAGCTTGCTTCATCAAATTTATCTAATGGATTTCCTACCAAGGGTTCAAGGAACTGCTATATTTATGCTGGTGCATTTTATATCTCTACTTCTGCATCTCTGTTTTTTCTTTTTCCTCTATTTTTTCTGTCTTCAAACTGCTCTCCAAGGAAAAGATTTATTGAATCTTAGAGTAACACATATTGGAAGAGACTCCTGAACACCATTGTGCTAGGTCTGGCGGGGATGGACTTAACTTTCCCCATAGCAGCCCATATACTGCTGTGCTTTGTACTCGTGGCTGGAACAGTATTGATCACACACAGATGTTTTGGCTATTATTGAACAGTGCTCACACCACATGAAGGTTGTCTCTCCAACCCCTCAAAAGCCAGTAAGCTGGGGGTGGACACGTGGTTGGGAGGAGACATAGATGGAACAGTTTACCTGAACTGACCAAAGGGATAGTCCATAACATATGACATCATGCTCAGCAATCAAAGCTGAGAAGGGAGAGGATGACATTAATTATTAAGACATTTGTCTTCCAAAGCAAGCACTACATGTACTGAATCCTTTCCTCCCAGGAGATGGCTGAACATTGTCTGCTGATGGGAAGTAGAGCATAAATCTCCTTTGGTTCTGCTTTGCTTCTGTGTGTGGCCTTTGCTTTTTTTTTTCCCCTTTTTTTCCCATTAAACTGCCTTTATCTTGACCCATCAGTTTTTTCACTTTATCTTCTCCCCTTGTCCTGCTGAGGCGGGGGAGTGAGAGAGCAGCTTGGTGGGCACTTGATGGCCTCTTGCCATATTCGAGCTCCAATATTGTAAACATCCTTTCACTGCTCCCACATGGAAGGTATCAGGATGGAAAGCTGTTCCTGGCCCTCATGTTCCCTTTGTAACCCTTTCACAGACCCACAAACACTGGAACTCTGGCATAGCCACTTAATGGTCCAAAACTCTCTGTCTCTCTTACTAGATTAGACCTCCAAAATTATAAACATCCAGTAACTGCTCCTACATGGAATGTGCCAAGACTGAAAGCTGTTGCTGGCTCTCATTTTCCCTTGGCAGCCCTTTCACAGCCCACCAACACTGTGCTTGTTTATGTCACATCCCGCCCAGAGGTATGAGTGGGGGGAGAGGTAACTTAGGTTCTGGGTCCCCTTGGTTAGAAAACAGTATACACAATACTTAAGGTCTGTAAACAAGAAAAGCAACACCTTTTATTTTGCAGCTCAGCCCAATTAGCAGATGATTCAGCGGCAGATTTACCTTACTTAAGTCTAATTGGTGAACAGTTTAACAGCAAAAGGATTTACATAAAGGAGTTTGCAACATATGTGGTGTTGTAAGCCTTATGTTATTACACTACTCACAGAAGGAGAGGCAAAGAAATAGGGCTATAGGAAAGGGAAAGAGAAGGAAAGAAAGAAGAGAACAAAAAAAAAGGAAAGGAAGGAAGAAAGAAAGTGAGGGATTCCGCCACCCTTATGGCTCCACAGCGTGGATGATGGGACTTGTAGTCTGGGTCCAGTGATGTGTGGCCTCCCATGTCCCACAATGAGGATGCTGGGGTTTGTAGTTTGGGAGTGCAGCATCCTCAGGTGGCTGGTTCAGTTCCCACGATGAGGCTGGTGGGCTGAGTGGTTCTCACGATGGTGGGTTCCCTGCCAGTGCTGGTATAGGTGAACCTTTTTATAGCCCTCTGGGTTGCCTGCTTGCGTAATTTTTGGTCTTTTGCACAGGTGTTATTGAGAAAGATAGAAAAGTCTGGGGGGTGATTGTGAAAGACAGACAAGTTTCGGGCCATCTTAAAGGGTCTCAGCTTTTCCCTTTGTGCCACGCTGGGCCTATCAGAAGATGGAGCTACATGCCCTCCAGCATGTCCCCCACCTCCTACTGTCAGCCAGCCAGCCTTTGTCTGTGGCTCCTTAGCTTGTTGTTGGCATGTAAATAGCAATTCACCTTATCCTGAGTGTCCTGTCTCCTGCTACTAGGCCATAATGTTTGAGGCATGATTCTTTTCAGTCTCTGACAGCTTAACCATCTAATGATCCCAAAATTCTGTCACTCTCACCAGAGCTGAACTTCAAAGTTCTAAACATCCAGGAACTGCTCACACATGGGAGGTACAAAGACTTTAAAGCTGTTGCTGGTCATCACCTTGCCTTGGCAACTCTTTCACTGGCCCACTGTGCTTGCCTAGCAACTTAATGGTCAAAAAATCTCTCTTATTCTCGCCAGAGCTGACTCCCAAACTGTGAATGTCAGGCAACTGCTCCCACACGGAAGATGCAAATATTGAAATCTGTTTCTGGTCCTCACCTTACCTTGGCAGCCCTTTCATAGCCCCATGAACACTAGGGATCTGCACTTGCCTGGCCACTTAATGGTTCAAAAACTATCTCTCTATCTCTGTCTCTCTATCTATCTAACTATAGATGAGCTCAAAAATTGTAAATGTCCAGAGACTACTCCCACATGGAAGATGCCAGGACTTCCCTTCACAGCACTTTAACAGGTCTACCAAACACTGTGACTCTGCTTCCCTAGCCATCTAATGGTCCCCTCACTCTCTGTCACTCTTGCCAGAGCCCAGCTCCAAAATTCAAAATGTCCAGTAACTGCTCCCACATGGAGGGTGCCAGGGCTGAAAGCTGGTTTTGGCCACCACCTTGCCTTGGCAGTCCTTTCACAAACCCACAAGACTGGAGATCTGCTCTTTGTCTCTTAATGGTCCCATCACTCTCTCTCACACTCACCAAAGTCCAGCTCCAAAATTTTAAATGTGACAATTGGCTCACCTTCACAACGACTAAAATCTTGTTACACAGTTCTCAACTCCTTCAGAGACAAGGAATGGAGTATTACCTCTTCCTTTACTGATTGCTTTGATTTAGAAGGAACTTCTCCTTCCTCCTCTGACTGTTCTATTCCAGAAATAATCTCTCCCTGCTCTTCGTCTTTACCTTGTTCTATTCCAGCAATAACCTCTCCCTGCTCTTCATCTTCACCTTCCTTCACAATAGATTCCAATTGTGTTTTCTTTTGCTTCCTCCTTGAAGTGGCAACTAATACCGCTGATGTCTGAATGGCTACATCATGTATCGTGGAGGTTTGAGTAGATGCAGTAACTGACATTTGAGATGGCATAGCTACCGTGACAATTGTTGAAGTTGTAGTGGCCACAGTATCTGTAGTCAGCGTTGGTGTGGCTGTGATGCCCGCTGTTGGAGTTGAAACAGCAGCATTAACTGTCATTGGCACTGGCATGAGTGCAGTACCCAATTTAGGAATTGGAGTGGCTGCAGTGCTTGTCGAGGGGGTTGCAGTAGCTGTTTTATCTGTTGTCAGAATTGATGTGGCTGCAGAATCTGTCACGGGAGTTTGAGTGGCTGCAGTGCATGTT
Source organism: Pampusana beccarii (assembly GCA_013399365.1). Lineage (NCBI taxonomy): Eukaryota > Metazoa > Chordata > Aves > Columbiformes > Columbidae > Pampusana > Pampusana beccarii. The sequence continues at coordinate 6,032 of VWYH01011076.1, read as the reverse complement.
GCTGAGGTTTAAATAGTCGCAACACTTGTCGCGGAAGTTAGAATCACTACAGTCCTTCTATGTAGTTTTATCACCAGCAAAGACTGAAACACATTCCAGAGACCCAGTAATATCAGCAAGCTGTGCTCGATTTTCCAGGGATATTCAAAATTCCCAAAAGCATCTGCAATTTACCCTAACGAAAAAGAAAAAGAACAGTTGAATAGCTCTCCTAAAAGATCACTCCTGCAACTGAAAAAAACAAAAGGTACAGTTCTCTTTAATTTATTTTGCTTCTACTGGAGGGCTCAAAAAATACATACTCCTGAAATATGAGAACAATTAATAGACATACACCATTGGCTTAACTATGACCATATAGAGCAATGCTACACAACCCAGCAACAAAGCTACTATACCAACTTTATCCCAACTTCCAGAGATGACATTCTGTACACAAACACTAACAAGAAGCATTGACTCCAAAAAAGGCATAATTGAATACCACCAAGTGAACAAATAATACAAATAATACCAGATTGGCAACAACGTCCTTTAAATCAAGATAATAACTGCAGTCTGCTTTAACATCACCATATGACCCACGAAGCACACAGATCTATTGTTTTCTCACCCCTCTGAAACTTCCAAAGAAAAAGCTGATGCTGTCTCAAGTGAGTTTTCTAAGGTCTCCTCACAGAATCACAGAATGTTAGGGATTGGAAGGGACCTCAAAAGATAATCTAGTCCAATCCCCTTGCCGTTTAATGCAGGACAACAATATACCGTGGCAGATGCTCTCTGTTAACCCCCTGCCCTCCCCGCTAGGAAAGGTAATAGGAGGAAAAGGGAGAGAGACTTACAAGCTGGAAAAGTTAAAAAAGTTTTACTAATGCTACTAATAAATAGAGAAAATAATACAAATCATACAAAATCAATCTTGAATTTCCTGGCGTAGCTCAGCGGCAGTGCTGGTGTTGCTCCAGCGACTGCAGGGCAGGCACCCAGATGTCCTGGGCTGGACTCTGCAGTAAACCAGAACTGGATTCAGGGATTCAAGGCCTGGAACTAGGCCTCGGATTACAGGCATGACAGGTAGGGCCCTCTTCAGATGGCAGCCATGGTCGAAGAGCAGCGAAACCCTCGTGATCTCCCACTTTTATAGGGTGTATGACATGTACGGGATGGAATACTTAGTTGGTCAATTTTATTCACCTGTTTTGTCTGCCCTTCCTTGCAAATACACCCCTCTCACTTATGGGATGTGCAAAATTTATCAGTAACCTTGGCTGCCATAGCAATAAGTCTAAACCTGGGTCTCTTCTGCATACCATTGCTACCGTTATGAGCTCCAGAGCGAACAGTGTCTGAAAAAACATGCAGTCAAATTCAGAAAAGTGCAGTTACTTAGAAGAACTTAGCTGAAAGGAAAATTCACTAAAAGACAGCTGGTCTTGTTTTAAACAAAACCAGGACATGTCAGCAACAGCATTCAGTCCTGGCACCTTCCATGTGGGAACAGTTGCTGGACATTTTCAATTTTGGAGCTTGGCTCTGGTGAGAGTGAGAGCTAGAGGACCATTAGGTGGCCAAGAAAGCACAAGTCCCAGTGTTGGTAGGGCTGTGAATGGGCTGTAATGTGAAGGTGGTGGCCAGCAAAAGCTTTTAGTTCAGGCACTTTTTGTGTTGGAGCAATTGCTGTTCATGTTCAATTTTGGAGCCGGGGTCTTTCAAGAGTCATAGAGAATGAGGGGACAGGCTATGGAAGTACCTAGCACCAGTGTTGTATTGATTTTGCTGTGAAAGGTCTACCAAGGGAAAGTGAGAACCATCAACATCTTTCAGTCCTGGCAACTTCTATGTGCAAGCAGTCACTGGATGTTTTCAATTTATGAACTAGAGTCTGGCTAGATTGAGAGAGTGAGGGGACCATTAGGTGGATAGGCAAACCCAGAGCCCCAGTGTTGGTGGGCCTGTGAAAGAGTTGCAAAAGGAAGGTGAGGTCCAGCATTCAGTCTTGGAACATTCTGTGAGGGAGCACTCGCTGGACCTTTTCAAGCTTGGAGTTGGGCTCTGGCAAGTGTGAGAGGCTGAGTGGACCCTTAGATAGCTAGGCAAGTGCTGAACTCCAGTGTTGATGGGGTTATGAAAGGACTGCCAAGGTAAGGTTGGGGTCAGCAACACCTTTCATGCCTGGCACCTTGCATGTGGGAACTTTCAATGGACATTTTCATTTTGGAGCTGGGCTCTGCCTAGAGTGAGAGAGAGTGAGGGGACCTTTAGATCATTAGGCAAGTGCCCAGCTCCAGTTTTGGCTTGGTTTTGAATGTGCTGCCAAGGGAAAGCGAGGCCCAGCAACAGCTTTCATTCCTAGCACCATTAGTGTGGGAGCAGTCACTGGACATTTTCAGTTTTAGAGATGGGCTCTGGCTTTAATTAGAGAGACACTCTGAGTAAGGATGAAGGGGAAAGCAAATAAAGCAGATGTTACCAGTAAAATGAGATTCAGAGTCCATTGGTCCATTGCTTACTGAGGTCTGTCACCTCATAAATAAGGACGTAGACAAAGCAGAGACATTTATTGTCTTCCTTGCCTCTGTCTTTAACACCAATCATGGAGCCTGGGACTCCTGGAGCCCTTTAGTTGGAAGACTGTGACTTGGAGGATAAACTCACAGCTGACTCTGAACTTGTTTGAGATTTGCTCCTCCAAATGGATTCACCTAAGTCTACAGGGCCCAGGGTACTGAAAGAGCTGACCAATGTTATCGTGGGACATCTATCCATTATTTTTGAATGGTCTCGGGAGTCTGGAGAGGTCCCAGTTGACTGGAAGCTGGTATATGTCCCAATTTTCAAAAAGGGTAAGAAGAAAGACCCTGGTAATTACAGGTCTGTCAGCCTCACTTCAGTGCCAGTTAAAATTATGGATAAAGTAATTCTGTGAGTTCTTGAAAAGCACTTGAGAGACAACGCAGTTATTGGTCATAGCTAGCATTGATTTATGAGGGCAAAGTGATGCATAACTTAATTTCCTTTTATGACAAGGTCACCCATCCAATTTGCCAAGGGAAGTCAGTATCTGTGGGTTTTTTTGGGTTTTAGCAAAGGTCTTGCTACTGTTTCTCACAGTGTCCTTCTGGACAAAATGTCCAGCATGCAGATAGACAAGTCCATAATATGTTAGGTGCACAATTGGCTGATGGGTTGAGCTCAAAGAGTTATAGTAAAAGGTGCTACATCAAGCTGGTGGCCAGTCACCAGTGGGGTTCCCCAGGGATCAGTTTTAGGGCCAGCACTCTTTAATGTTTTTATAAATGATCTGGATGTAATAGTCAAATCACAGAATCACAGATTGGTTGGGATTGGAAGGACCTCTGGAGATCATCTAGTCCAACCCACCTGCTAAAGCAGGTTCACCTAGAGCAGATCACACAGGAATACGTCCAGGCAGGTTTTGAATGTCTCCAGAGTAGGACACTCCACAACCTCTCTAGGCAGGCTGTTCCAGTGTTCTGTCACCCTCAAAGTAAAGAAGTTTCTCCTCATATTCAGATGGAACCTCCCATGCTTCAGTCTCTCCAGGCCCTCTCCTCCCCTTTCCCTCAGGGCTCCTGCAGAAGAGATGGCACCTCTCCATGCTCCAGGGGCAGGGCTGGGGGATGAGAAAGAGGGGCTCACACAGCACTTTGCAATCAACAATTCCTTTATGGAGTGCTGGCAGACCTTGCATTGCTCGAATGGGTCTCCTTTTCTTGATGGTGACACGTGGGATGCTTTGCCCCCACTCCGCCACTATCAAGTGCAGGGGGCTGTACAATTTGCAGGGTGTCAGGTTGGTGGGGGGTCACTGAGGACCCCCTACTCTCCTGAAACATGGTTGCCACCATCTCAAGGGGACCCCAGGCATGGGATGAGGAGGGGCCTGGAGCCCAGGGCTCATGAGAGGAGGTGGAGGGCGGTCCCTGTGTTCAAGGGGCAGTCTTTCTCTCAGGCAAGCAACATGACAGGCAGAAGAGAGCCCCAGGAAAGGGGTCCTCAGCCTGCATGACTGTCCTCATTTTCCCATATTTGGGCATCTTTCAAGCCACAGGCCCCCTACACCCAAAACCGCTAGTTTTGGCCACACACATTGGCCACAGTCACAATTACCATCACAGTAGCCTCCTGATGTCACCAGCCACCTCACTGCCTTTTGTTCCAGGCCTATAAAAATAGGTTCCCTGCAGGTGGCCCACAGTTTGCCAAGCTTCAAGACTCTCAGATGCCAAAAATGCTTGGAAGGAAGAGGAGCTAGAGCAGCAAGTCAGACGTCTGCCCACCTTTGCATGGGACACCACAGGGCCGCTTTCTGCAACCATGGAGGAGGAAGGCACCTCCCAGGAGGAGAAAGCAAATGCAGTAGAGGAGGAGGAACAAAATCACCTCTTGTGCCATGAGTACAATCAACCTATTGACCTCACTTCTCTGATCGACAGCATGCAGTGCATGGCTGTAGGCCTACCAGGGAACAGCTTAAAGCCCAGGTGTGTCTATCTGCCAGGGAGCAGCTGGAGCATCAAGGTATGTGGCTGCCCACCTTTATGTGGAACAGCACAGAGACAGTTCCCATAACCGCCAAAGAGGAAGGCACCTCCCAGGACCCTGAAGAAGGCAAATCAGTGGAGAAGGAGGAACATTTCCTCTTGTGCCATGAGAGTATTTGCCTGCAACCGACATTGTGCAGCATGCATCTGTGAGCACGCAGGATAACAGCATGGGGCCCTGGCATGTCTATATACTGAGGCTTGCTGTGAGGCCCAGGTTTACATTCTGGGGTTTTTTTAGGCTCTAATGTCAATAATTTGAAAATAGTTTTTTAAATGGAGTACAATTAGCATAAGAAAAGCCATTGAACCATAGGATTTTATTGTTTCCAGATATATTAATCTGTTAAGAGATCTGAATTGCAGTTTTTAAAAAGAAAATTGGTTTCATAGGAAATGCCATGTAAAAATACAGTATTTTTCTGCCTGGACCTTGTGCTGGTTTGGCTGAAAACAAGTTAATTTTTTTTCATGCAGTTAGAAGCCTTTCTTTTTTGTAGCTAGCATGGTCATTGTTTGGATTTAGTTTGAGAACAAGAAGATAACACCCCATGACAGAGGGGCTCTGAGAAGCAGCTTAAACAGCTTCCCACACAGTGCAACAGCAAGAGGGTTGAGCTCTTGCTCTGAGGGATTTGAGTTTGAATCCTAGCTCTGGTGGGAGGAGACTTGGAAAACTCAGTCAAGAGAGTATCAGACTTTTTCTTTGAGAGTTTTGATAGGTTAAATTGAAACAAACAACTTTCATCATGACTATTTTCTTGTTGTTAGCCTCAGTATTATATCATGTCTTTTTAGAGCTTTGCTCAGAGCTAAGTGTGTTGATACTACCTTATCTGTCGTATGCATTGTTTGCTAGTGTTTATCTGAAGTTTATTAATTCCGGGCATTGGGTGAAAGACACTGTTTTGCTGTGGTGTTTAGTACTGATCTATGCTGTGATAAAATGGACCATTATTTCTCCTATAATCATTCTTACTTGGCTTATGTTGACAGAAAAATTGCATATGCATTACAATTCTTAGAAACCATTAACATATCACACACCTATTCTAAGAATTAATTACATAAACATGAGGCTACTTATTCTATGGTCTCTGCTCCTATCTAATGTTCTTTTGTGGGCATTACAGTGTCTTACAGTCTTTTTGGTGGTCATTTCTTCCTCTTCAGGGGTTGTTTCTCATCTTCGTCACATGCTAATTGAAGTCTCCACATTGGCAGCTCTTCAAGCAAGCACAGTGAATATATGTTCACGCAAGCTTATCTGTTAAGCAACACTAAGCAACATTTGTATAGTCTTCGGTTAATTATTACTTCAGCATCCTGCTTCAGGTTCTGTTTCTAAAGACCAGGTTTTGTCTCAGAAGAATATGTCGTAAATCTATGACAATCCTAACAATAGGGTAAGCACAAAATTACCTCTGGTACAAGACCTGCTCATACAAAGGACATTGTGGTTGGTTA
>VWYH01011075.1:362213-425688 GCA_013399365.1 Pampusana beccarii | reverse complement strand
TGTCCATGACTGTATGATTTTGGCAATAGTAGAAAACATTCTAAATCTTACTTAAAAGTTACTTAGGAATACCAGTTAAATCTTTTAATGCATTAGTAGATTTTGTGATAGTCTTTTAGGCTGTACAGCTAAAGGGACAGTTTTATGTCTAAAGGGAAGAAAATACCATCAAATATTTACGCAATATGAGTAGCATTATTAGGACTAACAACAGAGGGGAAAAAAAGAGCTAACTGAAAAGTGTTTGACTTTTCTTAGGAACCTAATATGAAGTTTTTTGAGAAGTCAGAGGAAGCTGAAAAAGATAAAGAAGTAAATGAATCTGCATCTCCAGACACTACAAGTCAACATAAAAATCATCTCTTCGATCTTAACTGCAAAATCTGCATAGGTAATTTTGAATAGCACATCAAAATAAATGCATCATGCTTGTATAGTGCTTTTCAGTCATAAATCTCAATATACCTCAAGAATGTAAATAAATGTGGGGTTTTTTCCTAGTTTGCTGACAGAGATGTGGAAGCAGTTTTTTTACTTTATAATTTACAAAAGAGACAATATTAACATGATACGCTATTGGCATAAAGTTGCCTTCTACTTAAAAAAGCGGGGGGCTGCAGAGACAAAAATCTCTTTAATGGGTATGTATGCTATTGTTGACTCCTCATTTCTTTATCTTATCCCATTACAGTGGCAATATTTATGGAGAATAATATATAAATACATGGTATATAAACTTATAATTGTATAAATATTTATAAAATGTGAGATAGGATGAAGAAATACTTCAGTGGCAATTTGTAGTATTTTTGGTGCATCTTCCTTGTCTTCAGAGGAAGTCCACTTTTGTTTCTTTAATAAAAAAATAAAAACCATTGCAATTCATTCTCTGCAGGCCGAATGGCACCACCTACTGATGATCTTTCTGCAAAAAAAGTGAAGGTGTCTGTTGGAGTTGCACGGAAGCAGTCGGACAATGAAGCAGAGAGCATTGCAGATGCCCTTTCGTCAACATCAAGTATTTTAGCTTCAGAATTACTGGAAGATGATAAGCAAGACTCATCAAAATCATCATTGACACCTCTCCCAAAGTAATATAAACTGTAGAAAAAGTATTTTAAAATGAAAGACATTATTAATATTGTTAAGCTATTATGACTAAAGCTAATTTTTCAAATGGCATTTCATTAATCCATTAGTGTACTTGAAGCTGTACAGCTTCTTAGGAATGGGATTCTCTGCTGAAGTAAATGATGCTATGCATTTGTATAAATAATACTACATAAGTACCAGGGGAACCATAATTTCTGATTACCACATTTTCTTTTTGAGGAAAAGTAAACAGCCTTATGTTTTCTGGTGCAGCAAGGCCTAAAAAGGCACAAGTTCATATTAAAAATATCACAATATGTTTCATATTGTATTTTGCTATTAAGGAAAGTAGTATGTACAGTGCTGCAACTGAATGAGTGTGAGTTTGTGTATGTATAAAGCTGCAGAATTTGAGATTCCTCTAAACAGAGCATTTATACTGGTCAGTCAGGGTAGTTTAAAATCTCAGAGCACTACTTTTCAAGAAATGACAGTTAACAGCAACTTGCTTGACGTTTTGTTTCTGTATTTGCTGTCAACTCTCTCTTCATTTTCTCCCACACTCTGCTACCCACTAAAGAGGGAATTGCAATTTATGAGGCTGGTTTTTATTTGGTTTGAGGGAGAGATTTCAGTTATTTAGAACTGACCAGAGTTCATGCTGAAATTCTGCCTTTATCAGGACAGTGTGATCCTTTACCAAGGACAGTGGACTTTGTTTTTTGAATAGTTTGCTGGAGATTCAAATAAGTAATTTCTAGTGTAGACAGAAAGAAATGCAGGTTACTGTATTACTGTAACAGCAAACATCTGGTAGTACTGCGTGGCTAGCTTAAAACTGCTGATAGTGTGCCTAGAATATTTTGATAACGTGTTGGGCTGTGTTGAAATATGTAGGAGCCAGGAAGGCAGGGTGAAGGCCCACAGGCAGTATATAGTCTTCTCCCCACCTCCTATGGCAAGGGAAGATGTTACTGGGTCTGCAGCACCTAGATGTGTTTGTGTGTCCTCTTCAGTAGCATTTAGTAACTCTTGGACTAAATGACTTCTCCATTCTCAAAAGATACAGTAGTGAACTAATGTGCTGCTTGTCTGGCCGTCCCTTATGTAAACACATAGCTACTCCTCTGGTAGGTGAGAAACATGGTTGTCTGCCTTTCTCTTTTCATTGACCCTTAAGTATGCTTAACTGAAAAATAAAATTTATAATGACAACTAATTTCTTTTACAAAGAAAGATTATAATTTACATCATCTTGCATAATGTATCATATTCTAAACAAAGTGGTTTTTGTTTGCCATTTTTTAGGTCAGAAACACCTGGTACTGTGGAATGTGAAAGTCTGTTTCTGGCACGTCTGAATTTCATCTGGAAGGGTTTCATCAATATGCCTTCAGTGGCAAAGTTTGTTATTAAGGCTTATCCAGTTTCTGGCTCTTTTGATTATTTAACGGAGGTATTTATATTTACTGCAAAGAATGAAAAAACTGATGTGTTATCTTTAGTGACTTGTTTACCTTGTAGGCTAATAAAAGTATAATGAGGAGAGGCAGTGAAGCATGACCACTGTTCTGAGGAAAGTATTTGTGGGAGGACATTGGTTAGGATATGCATTTGTAAGTAAAGTGTTTTTCAGCTTGTCTTATGTGGTTCATCAGGATCCAAGTTCTTTGATATGTTTTAAGATGTTTTGCTCTCAGTGTAAGGTGTTTCTTGAGGATAAGCAGCATAATTTCCAGAGCTGGTTTTATAGAAGTTGAACATTTTGTTTACTATGGAACATCTCTAGTGTAAAGTAGCAGGGAAGGACAGGACAAAATTTGCTACTGAGATAACCACCTTGGTGCCATCTCTTTTCTGAATTAGAGGTGAGAAAATGGGATCTTAGTTTTGAATTCAAAGCATTAAACAAGTCGCTGCCAATTTTTGGCAGAGAAGGGTCTACTGGTGGTTTTTGTTGACAGTGCAAGAAAACTTCTCATCTTCCACAACAGAAACCTGCATAACGGGATTTATTTTTTTGCCTATCTGGTGGCAATTCTGGTCCTAACCTTATAAGACTAAATACTACCTGAAAACAAAGAGTTTATGAAGCGTTCTCTTCAGTGTCTGAGAGGCAGGAAAGGGGTGCAACTGCTTATAATATTTGTCCTCATGGCATAAAGTAAGGATCGGAGGGCTCGTAAGGCTCAGTGTTACTTCTCACCAATGACACAGTATGCATCAGCTTTCTAATTAAAAGGACTTAGGTCTTCTATTAATGTGGTTGTCTTTGCTGTAAATCTTCAGCAAAGTGCAGGATATGCAATACCATTTAATACTGAAGGATTGTTTTATGAATATAATGTTATTCTCCAAAGTCTTCTGCTTTATTTCAAAAAACTGTTTTTCCTTAGGTGTTCCTAAATAATTTTGAAAGTCTATTTTTGTTACTTGTGAGTAGTGAATTCAGAACTACCCAAGAACAAATTTATGTCTATGTATGCACATGTGAGTAGGTTACGCTTGTCCCTCATGATTAGGATTCTGAAAGTTTATCATATTCCTTCATAGGTGTTGGGCTCCCACAGCAGTTCGATCTTACAGATAACTTGGGTGTTTCCAGAGCACAGTACAGTTATGTTTACAGTTAATGTTGCTGAAATAAATAATTTTGTTGAAGGTATAGATGAACAGTATTGAATGATAACGAATTTAGTACAGATCGTTAACTTTGCACTGAAAATACTAATTTAAATACCAAAAATATAAATATTAATTAATTTCTACTGTTATAACCTCTACTAATATTTTAAAATTATAATTTAAGAACTGTAAGAATTAAGTATATGTATAATATGTTAAATAGAAACTATATGAAGGATTTACTACAATTTTTATGTTGGATTCAGATATCTGTTGTCCTTTCTCATAGGATTTACCTGATAGTATTCAAGTAGGCGGCAGGATATCACCTCACACTGTCTGGGAGTATGTAGAAAAAATCAAAGCTTCTGGGACCAAGGTAAGATTTTTATATATTGAAGACTTGCTGTTTAACCTATATCCTATTCAGCCTAAGGATCTTTTTTTTTTCCTGGAACATTTGTGAAATACATGACACTGTAAGGATAACTGAGTGTTACATTGAGTGGGATGGACGGCAGCTGATGATGTGTGTTTTCTTAGTATCTAACCTTAAGCTGTCATTTGCTGTTTGAGAATACTTGTATTCCTTTGAGACAGTAACTCATCATGAATGTTTGGACACCACATGTCTCAAGTGTCACTCTTTAGTTTTGGTATTGTGACAGTATGCAAAAGCATCTCAGTGGTCCTCAGCTGGACTCGTCCCACGGTGTGCGGGTTGTCCTTGTGCTGGGGAGCCCAAAGCTAGATCGTGTCCTCCAGATGCTCTCTCACAACTGCTGGATAGAAGGGAATGATCGTTTTGCCTGGCCTGCTGGCTGCTGGGGTTCTGACACCCACATGCAGTTGGCCTTCTTGGCATGGAAGCGTTGCCGTTCACATTCAGCCTGTTCACTCAGATCCCTGTGTCCTTTTGTGCCAAGCTGCTTTTCAGCCAGCCAGTCCCCCGGCCTGGCCTGGTGCGTGGGGTTACTCCATCTCAAGGTGCAACATTTTGCGTTTGCCTTTGCTGACCTTCGTGCACTGAAATTCTTTTTTTTATAGACTAAATACTTCTTGTTTTCTCCAGTTTTCTTTAATTATTTTTGGCCCTGTTACTGCTCCTTCTGTCTCTCTTTTTCTCTGCATTCATGGGGAGGCTTTTTTTCTTCATCTGAACTATTCTTTTAAATAAAGAGCAGTCACTAAAAGAACTAAAATTTCGTAGAAAAATGTATCTGACTATCTTTTTCTCTCTCTTTTTGTAAACAGGAGATCTGTGTAGTTCGCTTTACCCCTGTCACTGAAGAGGATCAGATATCCTATGCATTGTTGTTTGCCTATTTCAGCAGCAGAAAACGCTATGGTGTAGCGGCCAATAACATGAAGCAAGTGAAAGATTTGTACCTCATCCCTTTAGGTTCCTCAGATAAAGTCCCACATCATCTTGTGCCTTTTGATGGGCCTGGTAAGTACAGCTTGGAATTTAGAACTTTATTATTGTACTGCTACTTAAAGGCATTTACAACAGGAATATAAGAGAAAATTAAATTTAAAAATGCCAGTTATTCTGTTCAAACACGTCATGAGTTTTCCATAGTTTTATAGTAGCTTCCTTTAAAAGACATTAATTTCTCATTGTAAGATTATTATGATACTTTAAGTATTGTTGGAAAAATTACTGCACATAACTTTGTTTCATGTTTACAACATTCTTCCTCTAACCCATGTGGCTTTGTAGGTTACAGTTTCAGTAAATTCGGTGATGCAAGTGAACTATGATACTAGGCATACTGAGTTCCAAATTGATACTTGAACTTTAAAATATTATTTTTCATTATTTGAAATCTACTAATTCATTTTTTTCTCAAGTATTCCAAACTTTCTTAAAAAAAAAGACATAGAAAGTTTAAAAAATGGGTGGGCAAGGAAGAAAAGATCCTGAAACGGCTCTCAGTTGTTCCAAATATACCTGAGTTATTTTATATCAATTTATTTTGATTATAAAAATTTGTGGATGATTTCTTCTTTTGAGATAGGCAGGGCCAAAATGAAGACATGATGAGCTATAACGCAAATTTTTTTTGCAAGAACCTAAATTACACAGAACAAAATATACATAATGAAGAGATAGCTAATAGTTTACCTTCCTGGAGCAGACCTTCCTGGAGCGAGGGAAGCATTTTGGAAAGTCACTCTTGGTAGATCTTTGAAGAAGTATCTCTAACTTAAATCAGTTTGGAGACTTTGTGGTTGCAAGTGTGCAATTATTTTTTTTTTCCCCTCTTGTGCTTTGCTGCCACTGTTAGCAGATTGTAGCTGTGTTAGACTAACATGATGTTTAACTTCTGTGCTTTTTCTTATGTGACTAGATGTCCTACATACCTGTCTTGTAATCTATATTTTGAAGTTATAGTGGGCAATATAGTACTTAAAGCAGTTTTAATTTGCAATGTTCAAAGTAATAATTTTTATGTTGGAAATAAATTTTTGATAATTTTCTTATGTTTAACGATGGAAATTTCAAATGTCATAAAATGCTTTCTATAATATAAGAGTATGGGAGTTATTTTTGTTAAAATGATTGCCTTAACCAAAACATAAGGAGATGATAAATTGCTGTTAAAATTTTGTACAGGGATTGAAATACATCGACCAAACTTATTACTGGGATTGATAATTCGCCAGAAAATGAAGAGGCAGATTTCTGCTGTTGCAAGTGTTACTAGTAGTTTTGCGGATGAAGCTTCTGACAGTACCTTGAGTAGCTTGCCACCAGAGAAGAAAAGCAAGCCAAACAAGCCTGAAGTCTCTCATCATGAGTTGGCACTAGAAGAGGAAGAGGAAAATGATTTTTTTAATTCCTTCACAACTGTGCTACACAAGCAGAGAAATAAACCTCAGCAATCTAACATAGAAGATGTTCCAGCAGTTACTGAGCCATTGGTGGAAAGTACCAAACATGAACCACCAAAGCCTCTCAGATTTCTTCCCGGAGTCCTGGTTGGATGGGAAAATCAGCCTTCGACTCTGGAGCTTGCAAATAAGCCGCTGCCGGTCGATGATATTCTTCAAAGCCTGTTGGGTACGACAGGGCAAGCCTATGAGCCCAGCAAGTCAGAAGCGGGTCCCAGTGAAGACATACCATTATTAAATGAGCAGTCAACCTTAAAAGAAGAAAACATGGATGTTGCTGAGGTAACTCCTGAAGGCAGTGAAGCAAAGACCGGTTTGGATGATCTACAAGAGTCCACTAACGCAACTGTAACTGTGGATGCAGCAGCTGTAGGTACCTCAAGTTCTGCAAGAAGCGCTGGATCTTTGGTAGGGCTGAGTCTTAAGGGAAAACCTCCAGATGTCTCTACAGAAGCATTTTTAGCAAATATATCTGCTCAGTCACAGAATAAAGAAACTGAAGAAAGTAAAGAAAATGACCCAAAACAGCAGTTACCTGACAAGGATAATGTTGCACAGGAAATTAGAAGGACTGCAAATTCCAGCTTTTCTTCCTCAACAAATGCAGGGAAAAAAAACAATGAGAACAACATTAATGTTGGCTCTGCTGAAGGTAGCGCTGCTAATACCTCTAAATCACCACCATTTATTAATCTTAAAAGAGACCCACGACAGGCAGCTGGACGAAGCCAGCAGACTAATGCTTCAGAAAACAAGGAAGGAGACATTAGCAGAAATGAAGACCGACAGAATGCTTCAGGAAATGATCAAGTGGAACCAGAAAATAAACGATCTTCTGGAGAAGTGGGCTTAAACCTGTATCAAAGTGACACGCAAACCGGTGAGGCGCAGTACAGTTCAACTGCAGCAAAAGCAGATAACGTGTGTGCATCGCAAGCGGAAGATGCCAAACACTCGCAGGAAGATGCACTGATGCAGAACATTGAAACAGTGAACTCATTTAGAAGAGGACCGGCAGCAACTTCATCTCATTTTGAAACTGAAAACTCTTCTCGTTCTGAATTCATTCCCAAAGTCCCAAGCCCTGTTACAAGTGGCAGCTTCTCATCTGTTAGGCCTCCACAGCAGAATTTTCAGCATCCTAAACCTAATCCCCCTGGGTTTCCGTTTCAGGCTCCTGCACCTCATAACTTCCCTCCACAAAACAACCCTATGTTTGGATTTCCTCCTCATTTACCACCTCCACTTCTTCCTCCTCCAGGCTTTGGCTTTCCTCAGAATCCGATGATGCCATGGCCACCGGTTGCTCATTTATCAGGTCAGCCACCACGCTATGCCGGACCCATTGCACAAGGGCTACCGGTGGCTCACAAACAATCAAGATTTTTGGGGCCAGAAAATTTTTTTCAGAGTAAAGATAGCAGGAGACCAGAAAGACGCCACAGCGATCCTTGGGGCAGACAAGAAGAGCATTTGGAGAGAGGGTTCAGCAGAGGAAAAAATGATCAACACAGGCAAAGATTTTACAGTGAATCCCATCACCAAAAGAAAGACAGACATGAGAAAGAGTGGAACAACGAAAAATATTGGGAGCAAGATTCCGAAAGAAACAGACGCAGAGACAGAAACCAGGAAAAAGAGAGAGAGAGGAAAAGCAGAGAGGAAGGACAGAGAGACAAAGAAAGATTGCGGTCTCCCCACAGTGATAGGGCTGCCGATGGAAAAAGCCCCAGAGAGACTAGAAATCCAGAAAAAAAGACGGAAAAGCCTAAAAGTGAAGAACAGGCGCATGAAAAAGATAAAGAGAGGGAGAAAGGCAAAGAGAAGCATAGAGAACGAGAAAGTGAAAAGAACAGAGAGAGACATAGGGACCACAGTGATAAAACTAAAAGCAAAAGGTAAAAAGATGCAGGCAGTCTTTTAAAATCCTATTTAAATAAACTGTTAGAGTAACGTCGTAAAACTTTGTATAAAAAAAAAAAGCAGCCTGCTAGGATTGTGCCATCTTTTTTATTCAGTGTTGGTGTTTTGCAGAAACAAGTCTGTCTTTTGGTACCACTCGATGTACCAATACTCATCCTTTTTTTCATTACACCAACTATCGCTAGAAGTAGGAGTTTAATATTTTTAAAAATTTTACATTGCTGTATATTCAAAATTTTAAAGATTTCTTTTATTAATATGCAATAAAGGCTTAGAAATTTTCTTAGCTGAGGAAGTTGGCTTAAGTCTGCAGTATAATTGCTGCCTTTGGTAATTTGTGCTCTCTTCTGTTTTAAGATGCTCTGCTAATTTTAAAGGTGAATTTCATACAATAACCTTCTTTTTAAATTGCACTGTTTTTACAGACTGTAGCAAAGCCTCAGAATCCACAGACATTATAACAAAATATAATATGTCCGGAGGTGTGAAGAGTTTGGGTTTTTTTTAAATTATTCGGTAGGACAACAGAATAATTGAAGTGTGTTTCATTGGTTTTTCAAGTATTTCCTAAGCATCTGAAGCAGTTTGTGATCAGAAATTGAAAGGCTGAGCTGCTCAAATGTTACTGCTTTAAACTGCACTTGTTTTAATAAGAAAGCATTTTTAACCTAAATTCTTGAAAATATGATTTGTAGTAGTAAATTCATTTCTCCCACCATTTTCCATGCTTCAAAAACTTGAATATCTAAGCTTGTACATTACTTTGTGTTTTGCTATCCTTTTTACTGTAAAATGTAAATATTTTAAGGGATATTTTGATTCTAAAATGATAAAACTTTCTCACATACTGTCTGTGTTTGATTTCATAGGTGTGAAACTGTAGGCTAAATGAGTATAGCAGGCTGAGTTACAGAATGCCACTTTTGTTCGACACTTCACGGCTCGGATGTTTCAAATTTTGGGGGGTGAAGAGTGGGGGAGAAGGGCAGAAGGGTGTTTTGTACCATTGGGACTTCTAGTAAATGGATATTTTGTAGAACCTGTCATCCACTGATGCAAAACAAAAAGCCAAAAAAAAAGCAAACGTGAAAACAAATCTCCTGCTCTTATACTTCATAAAATACACTGTTCACTTTGAGTCTGTCAGAAACAACAAAAATATTCCACCATATATAGGAAAACTTAGGTTTATTGTTCTGTTTTTCAGTGTTGGTTGTTTGGTTGGGTTTTTTTCACATGACCTTATGTACTGACGTAGCATTTTGCACTTTGCTGTTGAAAAGCATTTCCAGAAAGGTCTTTCCAGTTTAACAGCACACTAATTCTTAGTTTTAATTATTAATATATTTTAAGGCAAAATATAATTTGGATATGTTTCAGGTAGCTGCATGAAATAAAGGGGGCAGTAAACCTTTATTATATTAAGTAGTGTTTTGTAGACTCATAGCTGAGAAAATTCATGAGGAAAAAATCCTCAGTTTGTTAGCAGATTTAATAGCATGATACCGTAACGTGATTATATTTGCTTTTTTCCGAATTAATCCCATGGTCTGTATAGCAGTAGTGCCACTGAATATATCTGGTAGTATTATGGATGTGTTTTGTTGTTTAAATAATTACATCAGGGTTCTTTAGACACAGAAGTGCACCAAAGCATTGTTCTGGTTTTTGGAGTAAGTTTTAAGTCAGCAGCTCTGCTTGTGAAGATTTTCTTTTGACCCGTTCAAAAGTATAATGGTCTGCTTATGGTCCCCGGGCAACCCATCTCTCACATTGACATCCATTTGTGCTCTAAAAATAAACCGAGAGCAATGAAAATTGCAACCGTCTGTATGGAAAGGCCAGGAATGCTTTCTGCCAGAGCTACCAGAAATAATTTATTTGGAAAGAATATGTAAAATTTGCCACGTGCTTTACTCACCCCCCCTTTTGTATGCAGAACCTGAAGAGAGCCTCAGTAAAACAGCTCTTGAGAGAGAGGGTTTTTAAGAGTTTAAGTTAACAGGCAGCGACAGTTTCCGGGATTTGCTCCTAGAATCTGAGTTAGTGTAAAAGGGAATAAATCCCACAACTGCAGGAATAAAGGACGTTGCCTTCCCCGTTGCCTTCAGCCACCCGTGCTGGCTGGAAGTGCTCCCGTGACTTGTTACTTGTTTTACACTGAATGGCTGCTCAGGCCACAGAAAGCAGCGCGCACGGAGGAGCTGGCAGTACCCCAGCAGCCCCCGAGAGAACAGGATAAACCCTAAATACGCTTCCTTCCCGGCATCACGTGGCCATAAAAGGCCCTTCTAAGAGAAACTGGAAGAGGGGAAGAATGTGGGGCCAGCTCTGATGCCAGCTGGGCTCCATGAGCTGCCTGTTGGGAAGAGAAGCTCTAGTGCATCACGCTGATTGCTTGAGGGCTCAGAGCAGCTGAAGAGGGTGGAAAGAACCTCACAAAGATGTTTGCAAATCCTTATTAAAATGTCTCAGGGTAATTCCATCACTGCCTCCCACCTTAGGTATCTTCAAGTCATCTGTAACTGACTTGACAGTGCATTCGTTGCTGCATACTAATTATGGATATGTGGAAAGTACCGTGTGTCACCTGGGTTTACTGTACTTATTGTCTCTGCTTTATGGAAAGACAAAAAAAATCAGGAATTGTTACTTGTTTCTGATGGGTACCCACTGAAGACTTCTATTTGGAGAATTTCCATGCAAGGAGGTGGTGGTTTATTATCTGCTTTTGAATAATAGTAAAGTAAAAAAGGAAAAGATAGGAATCAGTCACTATTTTATTTAAGTATTTTAATTATACAGGCAGTCAGCAGTCAAATAAGAAACGTAGATACCATCATAAATCATTTGTTTAAGCACATTAAAATATAACTTGATTTATTTTGGTTTTATTGCTGACAAAACTAGAATATAACAGCTTTTTCAGAAGGAATAGAGTTTTTGCATTTGTATATGAAGAGCTCTATTTATTTTTGAGATTATAAATTCATGAAAAACATAGTCATGGAAATTCAACTTACTGTGGCCAAAACCTTTGTTTAGTGAAATTTCAAAATCTCATTATGGGGCATATAAGCCAGAAAAGCAAAGCAGTCTAAAGCAAAGCAGTTCTTAGACTCTCTCATTTTTAAGCTGTCAGGAATAGAAGTTCCCTGTAGGCTGCCGGCCACCTTCCCACGTTCCAGTCGTGAATGGTTAAAACAAAGAGTTTTCATGTAGTCAAACGGGAGACCTCTGCTGGAGAAGACCATTTTATATCTGTTGAAGAATTAAGTAAAATACCTTTTCTGCTCTTAAAATAATTCTTCTTTAAGTGTAATAATTTAGTGTGAAAACAGGCTTAAGTCCTACCCTCTTACAAAAATGCGTGAGTGATGGATAGAGACTCGGGAGGAAGGGAGAATGTCATTACCTTTTAGACTTATAATTATGGATGTTATGATTTTAAAACTTCTCATTACAAGAAACATGCTTTTAGTCCCAAGTCTTTTTTTCTCCCTCCAATTTGTTTTTACACTTGACCTTAATATTACAAAGTTATAAAAAAGAAAATCTGCATTCTAATCCAATTTAAGAGTTTTGGAGCAACAGGTAAGTTGTGTGTTCTCTTAAACTAACAAACAATTAATACTGGCATGACAGTTGGCTTTTTAAGCTAATTGCTTCCTATTTTTCTACAAAACTATTTCCAGCACAATTAAAAAAAAAACCTGCAGACTTTCCCATTATTTTAAAGTAACTACTGAAGAGTATATGTAAGTAATTATGAGTAAAACAGCTGATCACATTCTAGATATGCTATTAATACTCAACATTAAAAAAAAAAAAGGAATTAGGGACAGTTTTATTAAGTGCTTCCTTATGTTGGTTTCCAAGCCTTACACTGCCAGCTAACACAAGAAGCAAGAGGAAAAGGAAATTCATCACTTTTAAAGAGTCTTAAACAGTTTTTCAATTAATTTCCATAATTTCCATTGTAAATATTATACCCTTCTGCTTTCATTAGCTGAATCTTCTTAGAATCTTGGAAGAGCACAACATCTTTAATTTTGCCCATGAATTCCTTCTGAAAAAGCCCTGTAGTGACTATATTGACTTTTCTGCCAATTTCAAACCCACCAAAATAACAAATGCCGCCATAGTTTAAAGCAGTGTATTTCCTGTGTGGATCAATATCTTCAAAAAGAATGAGCTCCTCATCAAGATATACCTTAATACAAGTTTGGTTTTGAACTACAGTAACAAAATGCCATCTTTCATCACAACAGGTGTAGTATTTGCTGTGAATTAGAGGGACAGAGATTCTTTCTCCAAGATTAATCACAACTTTTAATGTTCCATTGGCAAGACCAATGGCAAGGAAATCATTATCTTCATCTTCACCTTTTCCCATCCATACTATTAAGCCTTCAGTTTGATTTGTAGTAAAATTTAAAGAAATGCGGCTATGCTGGAGGTCTCTTTTTCCATAATAAGGATCTGTGTATTTGATGTAGGAGTTGCCAACAAACTTTGCTATGAAAAATTTGATTTTGCTGTCACAGTACTTACCTGACCAGCCTAGTGCGCAGACACACGTGTACGAAGACGAAGTAGGCTGAGGAATACAGAGAGCTTGAGACCCACACCTGTTTTGTGAACAGTGAACAGATTGTTCGCATGTGCTCCCTGTCCACTCTTGTGGGCAAGAACAAGAGAAGCCTGAGTTTTCAACTCGACACGTTCCATTATTTTTGCACACTGCGTAACCACAAGCTGTTCCGTCACAGTCACCGACGTTGGCTCCACCTTTGGGGTCAGTCACGGTAAGCTTCAGTTCCCTGTTGTTTATTACAATTTCTCGTATACAACCAGTGAAACCTGTGGGTTCATTTCCTGCTGCCATTGAATTGACAAGGTTTAAGGAGGACACCCCTCCAACAAAAAAATCTGTGTGCGTGTCTAGTGCGGTCATTCCAGGACTAGCGTTTTGAGTGATGTTGATGCCATCCAGGTCCAGGTAGCCTTCGTTACCCACTCTTCCTGCTTTGAGTGAATGCCATGTATTGCCATTTGCACGAACCTTCTGAAAGGTCTGTAGGATGACTGTCTTGTCTCCAAGATTGTAGCGTAACTGTATATATCCATTTAGTAACGATATGCATAGGAAGTCACCTGTAAAAAACAGTATTAAATAGTTTTACTTTTTAGGGGCAGCACACTGAAGATGGGTGATGACACACGTGATGCTTTCACGCCTGCGCTTCCCCAATTCAGTAACTTTTTTCATTATTGGAAACTGGGCTCATGTTTGCTTCAAAGAAAAGCCCAGCTTTCTGAAGAGCTCTGCTTTGGTGCAGAGAGTAGGTAACTGTGAGGTAGGAGGATACAGGATCTCTTTGGCAACCAAGGAATGCGAGCTGGTGTTCCCACAAAAACAAGCAAGTTTTAGCCAAGTTATCAACACTAGCATACTCTCTATATGGTGAACAAAGGTTTGATGGATTTGTCAGTTTAATGCACTGGAAGTTTGTCTGCACCTAATACACTGCTTTCCCTGAAGCTGCTTTTTGCAACAGGGATGTTTTAGCTTTAATAATCTGACAGCTGTAGGAACAGATAAGGTTTTTATTGAATTGTTCTTTGGAGGCCTCCATGACAGGTGGTATTAGGAGGGAGTTTTCTTGTACTACCAGTGTTTCTGGCCTTACAGGCATTATAAAAGGAGAGGAGGTACCACTGTGAACTCTGTTCACAAACGTGAAGAAGAAAAACTGGGAAAGGTGAGGAAATGGAAGCTGGAAGGAAAGTATTGAAGGGCAGAGATGGAGTCTAATAGGGGAAGGTGACAGGCAGGCAGAAGAGGATAGTGAAAGAGTGCAAATGAAAGTCACCTTTTCAGACTTTGCAATTTAACTTCTTTGATATATTGCTTTTGGAAATAGTAGGCATAAGGTTTTTTTGTTAGTTTGGGGGTTTTGTTTGTTTTTAATAAATTGATAAATATGTTTATTAAAGTTGAATGTAAGCTTTCTCTCCTAACAGTTACCAGTAAAACTTAAGTTCATGTAGTATTTTACTAATGAAAGAATACTTTTAAGTTTGGAAAGTACAATTTCCTTAAAGATTCAGCATTCTTAAGGGTAGACCTGTTAGTAGAATGAATGAAGTTTGCTTGCTTGGGGGTTTCATTTCTGAGTATATCTAACCCTTGAACTATGCTGTCTTTAGTGAAGTTAAAAATGAATAGCTTAATTTACTGGAGGTTTGTGAAAGTTACTAAAATTACACCTCTCTTTTTTCTGGAGATGTTTCAATTGTAATAGTGGCTGTAGAGCACGTGCTTCGTACTGCAGCTTCCCTGCCCCAGACAACCACAGAAGAATAAGGCTCCTCCTTCTTTCAGCTTCGGTCTAGCGATGGCAGAGCTCTTCCTTCTAGCTTGCTAGTTCCAGCTGTGATGATCTGTTTTAGGATCACACTACCTGTGTTTAGTGTTCTTTTTGAGTACCTTGTTTGTTTCTACGTTTTTCAGAAAATGAATAAAATTCTCTTCACTTGTGGTTTCTCTTGCTCAGTGATGTGGCCTTAAGCTTGCTTCATTTTTCAGTGCATAGTCTGAATGCACTCATCTCGTTTGTTTGAGCAGTGTACATAACCTGCTTGTCTATTTCTTTTATCAGGACCTCAATCCTAGGGTAAGAAAGGAGCATCAGAAAAAGTTCCTGAACTACCTCTTTGGCAGCCTTCAATCCCCTCTCCTACCCAAACATGCAGACTTGCCCAAGGACGTGAGTGCTCATTCCTTGCAGTCTAGGGAGAAGGAAACCATCTGACCAGGGTTCCTTGCTCATCTGTCTTGTAATTAAGAGCTGGAGAAGCTGGAACTTTCTCCAGGACTTCCTGGCCTGCAGGGAAGTTTTTTTGGTAGCTTTGCACATTTGACCATTTGCACATTTGTCTGAGACAACATCAGAGAACAGTGCTTCAGTGATGTCTAGGAAAAAACAGGACATGGTTTCAGCAGTGCTTCTGACTCAAGCCTAACGATGTCTGTTGCTAATGTACTTGCAGTCAGGTTCGGAGTCTTACTTAGTCTTATTCCAAGAGTAAATCTGTGTTATTGCATCTGCTGTTTACAGTGTAAAGAAAGGTTATGACTGAGTACTCTGGATTGTGCTTTAGCATAGATTTTGGGCCTCTCTTCAAACGGGAATAACTTTCTTGTCTGCTAGTTGTGAACAAAATAATAAAACTTCCCTATTTCGACTCTCCCTGAGTCTCTCGGGGCACTCTCTTACTCCCTTGGTTGGATCCTTTCTTTTCACAGTTGACTTTCCATTTTAGTCTTTGACAAGAACAGCAGTGTTGAGATAAGTTTTATGACATGGATGTGGATCCCAGGGTTCAGCTCAGTATTTGTCCATGAAGTTTATCATGGCATGGGTACTACTCGGGGACAACTGGCTGAAAACGTTTTAGGAGTCTAACATAAAGTGCTGTGTGCTCAGTGTCCAGGAAATTTCCTCTCAAGGTGAAGGCAAATTATGGGCTTGTCTTTGTTCCTCTTCACTTTAGCAACCAGTGAAATTTTCAACAAGGGACCTCGGTCTGTCCTGTCCCTGGGGGACGAGTTGCGCAGCCGAAGCCTGTGCAGGCCTATGCCGTCATAGGAATTGCATTGTAGGAACTGCCTCACCATTTTAAACAAATGGCACCCTTACCACTAAATTTCTTCTCTAAGCAGTCTCAGTATGGGAGACCATGAAGCAAAGTAGTTTCCGCTGTTCCAGTTTCAGCGTTAGTCAAACCTGTCCCGTATGACCGTAACTGGGGCCAAAGACCTTTCTGAGGAAGTTTGCTTTTGTTAAGTGTGAAGGAGATGACATCCTCAGTTTTGCAGGATTAGATTTTACAGCTGGTCCCTGCTTTCTAGAAAACGCGTCCTACACACAGGACACACAACTTTGCTTCCAGCTTTTCGGATCAGGATCTCATCTAATCTGGACTATTTATCCCCATCAGGAGTGTTGCAAAAAAAGCAGAGCGCCTCCTGAGGTAGGCACTCAGTCTTCATTTTGTTGTTCACTCAAGCCTTTGCCCAAGCTGTTGCATGGTGTGCAAGGAATTGTCAGGCAATCCGTCTCAATAAGGTTGAATTTTCTGTGGGAATAAACTGTTGTAGTTTAGCTGTGGCTTGAAACTGCAATGTGTCAAGACCCTGGTGTTGACCAAAATCTTCAATGGTTACAGCATTCAGTTCTGTTCTGATGCACATTCCTGCCCCTCTCATCTTCCCTGTTTTAGTAAAATATAAAGAAGAGGGGTTTTTTATAGCCTAAATGCTAAAAGATTGCTTCCTTGTCTTCTCAGGGGAAGGGAATTTTGTAGCAGGTGTTGTCTTAAGGAACTGTTCTGGACTTAAAACAGCACTTTCACTTGCAAACCCCAGTTCAGGTTTTTCACCAAATGACTGTGGGTCAAAGTTGTTCCACTTCAGGGTGGATTCTCTCCATTGCATAGCAGAAACTAGCACTCAAAAAAATATATCGATTTTTCTTCATCACTTTAATTTTCAGGCTTTTATTATGTGCATGTCACCTGCTCCCACATCCCATGTCAGCATTCCCAGAAGCCAGGTCAGTTTTATGTCCTGAGCAGTCAGTTCCTAAAACTAGGAGTTAATGAAAAGTCTCCTGTGGGTATGTCTGGCTACTAGTGTGAGATCTGGATTATCCATGATGGTATCTGCTTATATGACTTCCTATGGTGGATTCTGAATGCATCACAAAATTTTTTCAGCTTGCTACTAGTCTGAATAAGTATGATGGTTACAGTCACACAGTCAAGTTTTAAATTCTCTCCAATGGTGACAGTGCCCTTTCATGGTCAGCCTTTATCTAGACGTGCAGGCGTGTCTGTATATCCCCATCTTGAGAGGGCATCATGCTTAAGCAGTATCAGGTCACCATGTTTTTATGTTGCCACAGGAAACTCCTCTACATCGTAATGTTAACAGGTTTGTGCAGTTGGAAATGCATGCTAGGAATGCTGCCCTCTATTTTGAGATGTCCTGTTCATGCCAGAAGCATTACCATGTGTAACAAATGTGAGAGTGTTAAATTTACACAGCTGTGTAGGGCAAAGACCTCTGCAGTTACTGCCTTCACTATCAAATCTGCCTAATGCTGATGTATTTCCTAGGAGGACTGAATGCAATGTCAGGATCTTAGGCTGACAGACCCTGGGCAGGGAGGGTGTCCTGGATGTTACTTTTAACATTTCTCTTTCAGGGTCTTTTCCCCACGGTGACTCAAAGTCTACCCTTGTGCTCTGTAAGTACAAGACAAAGCCTTTATTACCTGTTAGAGTACCTGAATTTGTTCCTACACTTCATTGCAAACTGACAATAAGGATTATCCACTAGTTTTTAAGGTCAAAGGATCTTCCAGATTATCCTTTTAAGTAACTTTGCAAGCAGTGGATGCAGTCTTCTTGCCAGTGGTGTTTGTCTTTCTTGATGCCATTGTTATGTCCCCAGTGATCCAGAAGTGCAGGTCTCTCTAAAGGCTCCCTCCTTGCTCAAAACTTACTGATTAGTTCTAGTTCTGGGACTACTGAAGGTCTCGATTCTTTTACAAAGACTCATAAGACATCTGATTCTTGTCCTTTTTCTCATCCTGTGTTACTAAGCAGAAGCCTCCATGCTATGATCTGCTGGGGTCAGAGGCTTTGATGAGCCCCCTCCTCACCCCTTCTACCTTCTTTTTTCAGAAATGTTTACTGATCATTGGCACCGTCTCAGTGAGAGAGGGAACATTTGAACCTTATACTCTTATAAGCAATAACATTCACAGGAATAATTCCCAGTTAATGAAAGGGAACTCTCTTACTGTAGGTTAGTTTCAGTATATGCTCATGTTCACTCTTAAGTTGACCCTTTAAGCCGCCATAGTCAAGTGCCTGTGTCTCCAACAGTATTATTGCTTCTTGTTGGTATGATGCATCCTATAACCATCATAGCTCCAGGTGTATTTTGCTCACTTTTCTTTCCTCCCTTGCTTGACTTAGTTCATGTTGCTTTCATTCTTCCTTTTTTTTTGTTACCCTGTTCTTCACAGTTTTCCTTCCACCCTGTATTATCTTCCATGGACTCAAATCACATCTTTTTTTGCTGTGACCCTTTATGTATTCTTCCAGCAGCAGAGCTCTTCTTGTGTAGCAGGGGTTGAAATGGCCATGTCAGCCTCCCGCTGAGTGGCTCTACTCTATGGCCAAGGAAGGTGATGTACTGCGGCCTCCACATGGGAGAGAACCTAACTGACCAATAGCTGTCCTTCACAGCTGCTCTCCTGAGTGTTTCCAAGAGCCAGGATAAGGCCCAGGACCAAGGAGAGAAAGCAAAGCAGAAGAGGGAGGGCTATAAATGTGTAGAAGAAGGGAACAAAGGACAGCCTCTGCTGCTAGTTGCTAGCCAGTAATGCAGCAGCATGGGTGAAATTTGTTGTTCTCGGCTTAATCTGGCGGTTTTGTTGCCTTCCTTGTCTTTAGGTGTTTGTTAACCTCGACTCTGTCACGGTCTGAGTGCATGCACAGCGCTGGGTATCAGCTGCAGTCTGTTGCAGCTGTTGTAACTTGATCTTTCATCCAGAGATGACCGTAGCCAGTGCCTCTAATGCACACTGACAGGAGCTGCCCATGGATATGCTTTCGTGCGTTATTACAAAATGATTCTACTCCATGTATGGAGCCACATCTCACAGCAAGACTGAGAGCATGTATCAAGCCAAGCCCGTAAATCTCTCGAACCATGTAAAAGTCCCTGTGGCAACAGGTGGATTCCAGCTTCCCCGGGAGCACCATCCCAGAGCAGAAGGGGCACAGCTGGGGTCAGAACCCCAGACAGAGTAATGCTCATGCATCTAGAAGGGGTGGCAATTATCTATTTGGAGGTTCAAAAATGCTGCCTTTCCTGTTTCCTTCAGTCACCACTGCCACCCTGGCATAATTTGGAAAGGAGAAGGAGCCACCTTCCTTGAGCAACCTCAGTTTGCCAGTCTCAGTTTTGGTTTGCTTGCCAGTGGCAAACAGGTAGCAAGAACACTGCATGTGCAGTGGATTTCAGGACAAATAGGGGTGTCTGTTCTGTCACACACAGACCTGGCAGTTCTGCTTCCTACGCTGCTGATTTAGTCCATACAAATGATCCCAAACCCAGTAACAAAGCAGAAATGATGGCCCTGTCGGCTAAGGAAATGACTGCAAAGAGAGGCTTAACCACTCTAAGTTGCTGTTCTAGAGGTGGGTGGATAATCAATTTGATTTTGAATAAGAAAACAAGACTCCTCCATTGTGGGTATTCTAGAAATTCTGAACATGTCCAAAATATTTTAGTCCAATTCCATGATTCAGTTTTCACCATAAACAATATCTTGGAAAACCATGCAAACATCACACACCTACACTCTTATTCAATATCTCTTATTTTCATGCTTTAAGTTTTTAAACTGAAACGCCTTAAATATGAGGAGTTAAGAGTTTTGAGGTTTTTCAGACCAGGTAGGTAACATAATCCTCTTAAAGAGAGCCAGAGCGCTGGTGCTGCAGTTGTTGAGTGTTAAATTTAGCGTGAGTCATCCCATTCTGTTTATTAACCTGACTTCCTCCTTAGTCACCCAGCAGAACTGTTCTTTCTCATCTCATCAGGGAGCAAACCTCTCCATCACCCTGGCCTGCTCCCTGCAGTACTGCAGACGGCCCACAGCGTGTTCCACCTTCACGAACAATGTAAAACCTCAGTAATGCTACAACTCAATGAAAAAGTGATGTTCCTTGCTGCCTTTTACCCAGAGTGCTGAGGCCTTCAAGTATAGAGAAGGGTCACTAGGTAAATGGACTGAATTATACATTGTTCAGCAGTTGATAGGCATCCAGCAACCCCTGTCTGAATTAGAGTCTATTTATTGAATGGGGCTCTCACACGGTCACTGGCAGAACTGCACTTGAGAAGATGCGAAGTGGGCTGGCCTTGTACCGATGCGCTGCTGAACTCCGCAAGAATGCTGTATTATTTGCAGAGAGCTCGCTCAGCAGCAGTGCATACAGCTGGCTGCATCTCCCACATTTTTACCTCATTTCCATAAACAAGGAATCAAAGAGGGGGGAAAAAGTCATTCTATCTGCAAGTTCCCAAACTAAAGTGTGCATACACAACTCACTTGTTGGATTGTTTCCCAGCATATTATTAATATAGCTGGGCACAGAAATTTTGCCAAACTTTGGAAATTATTTTCTTAGGGCCTGCAGAAATCAATACTACCAAGCTTAAAGTCATGTTACACATTCAGAAACAGCTGACAAAGCAAGAAAACTGATGACTGACAGAATTACAGAAAATTCTGCTAACAGATAAAAATTCATAGGATGTTTTCCATTCCATTTTGTCAGGTGTTTAAACGTGTTTACTGAAGTAATCACGCTTATAGGAGTGGAGGCTGGAACCAGCATACCGGCTTTGGAGTAAGGAGACCAGCCACCTACCCACCCTTTTAGAAATGCATGAAAAGAACAAAGCAAGAATGAAATGTATCAACAGAAACATTTACCTACTGAAGGTTTTATTTTAATGATGGGAGGGTTATTTGGTGGGGGCATGCCCCTGAAGAGAAAGTCCCAGTGTAGCATTTACACGGGTGACAAACCAAGCCAACGTATAACTGTGCCACTGTGAGACGCTACAACTCAGTGTCTTTGCTAAATTAGCTACACAGTCAGAGCTCATTTCTTTTTAAAAAACAACATTGCCTGGTGAGGAAAAATAAAGTTCTAATTGTTTCCTATTAAAAAAGAATTTTAGAAAAAAAATCCTGTGATTTCGGCAATCAATTTATTAAATCTTACATAACTGTGTAGAAGAAAAGGCTTTATATAAAGTGCTTTCTAAACTAATCCCCAACACAAAGCTCCTTCACATCTGCTGGCTGCTAAGAATACTTCTGAGTCTTTCATCAGTCTAATTCTGCCTAGATTTGACAGGATTATAGGAAGGCAAATATAAAGAGCCAGCCGATTAGCTTTTCCTAAATCTTTCAAAACTTCAGGACAGTGAAAATGGAAGTAGGAAATTTGTAAAGAAATTAAATTACTCTATAGAAGATATTTTTTTATTCTGAAATGAAATTGATATGATTCTAGAAAGTGATATAAAGAAAATATTCCTTCCTGTGTAAACTAAACATTCATGAATGGCAATAGAATGAGGGCATGCTTGTGCTAAAGCACTCGTGGCCCAAGTTAACCAGACTTAGCACTCTCTTTGATGCATGCAAATATTTAATTTCTTTATATGCTAGCTGCTTCCATGTCCTCTGAGTATTCTTTTAAGTGAGATCCTTTTTTCTCTTCTATTTTTTATGGCCCATGTAATGCTTTGGTTTATACAGGAGAGAACTATTCACTGAGAATCTCAGAATTTGGCCTGTAAGTGACCGAATTATAAAAGATGCATTGTAGATGACAGAGTTGTTTACAAATACGTATATTTGTATTACAGATGCTCCATATATTTTTCTTTGAAACTGCTTCTCTCTATGTGTTTGTGGAGGTGCCAGCAGTGTATGATGTGTTATCAGTCTTACCAAATAGCAGCCTGTTAAAATAGCTGTGCACAGAATAAGAAAGTGGTAAATTGGGCATATATTTGTTTATATTCATGTGTAGCTGAGTATGTTTATTGAAATATTTCAAAGCTCTAGGCTTTGAACAAAGGAATGTAAAAATACATGAGAAATAGTTGTGGGGTTTTTGTCATGCAAAAGCCCATTTTTGCATAATATACCAGTTAATGGAAGTAGAAAATTTGCTCAAAGATCATGTTATGAGTGATATGTAATGCTTCTGTTTAAAAACATGCAGGATAACACATAAATGCAATATAAAGATGAAATAAAGTAATTACAAAAAAAATTACACCTTAAAGACTAAATTTTAAAATGTATTTAAACTGGTTGGCAAATTATGTTTTCTTGCCATGAAGTTTTAGAAATGTTAACTCATTAAAGTTTACAATACTTTTATAAATAGTAGAAAGTTTTATTTAGATTTCTTTTTCACTCTGCATATCTGGCAAATGCAGAAACTGTATGTTTTGCATGCTGCACCAGCAAGCATTTCAGCATTGTATAATAAAAAGTTAAACTTCTGATGAACCTCATTAGCTTGTCTGATCAGTTTTTATATTGCTTTATTTTTGGTCATTTTTAAAACACTAGACCAAACCTCGAGACTGTGAATCCCAGTGTAGCTGCACTGAAACTGTGAGAGCAGAATCAGTAAATGTCTGTTAAAAAGCTGGTTACAGTTACTTTTCAGGGGAAAATGGTTTCCTGAACCACCTCATCAAATACCTGTTGGCTTTGGACTAATCCAAAATTTTGTTATGCATGTTTTTTGTTACAAACTTGATTATTCACTGTTCAAAACCCATTCACCTTGGGCAACGAGTTACACAGACTGAATGTTTGAATCACTTGAATGTACTGCCTTTGTTTTTCAAAAAAAGTACCAGGGTGTATGATACCAGCAAACTGGAATGTCCTTACCTGACTGAGTAGCCAGACGCTGTGCAGTATAAAACAGGATACCATCTGGAGACAGAGGCTGAAAGTCTAGTTTTATATGGGTCTTATGCCGGATATAAAAGGGTGCAAATGACATCCATGATGATTCATTACTTCTGAAAGATGGATCACTAATGGAAATATCTGAAAAATACAAGAGGAAATCTTTTCTGAAAGATATTTTGAGAAGACCACTTTATTATGGCACCAGTTGTCTACAGTTATTTTGTGTAGTTCATAAATGCTGTACATAATACTTCCAATTCTTCCCTTTCCAAAGACAAAAATAACCTAAATATAGAATAAAACTTAGATAATAGCAAATCAATGCCATTTTGTCTTCTGTGTGCCTTTTTTCATTAACAATCAAGCTCATAGTTGTAATGCAAAATAAATGTGATCTTATTAGTGTTCATTTTCCAATAAATGTAAGTGTAAATTTACATTGTTTAAAAATTCAAAAGCAAAATACTTTTGCAGGAGTCAGAATAAACATTTGTTTCTTCACCATACAGATGAAAATCTTAGTGGGGGATTTTTAATGGACTGCTTTGTGTGTCATGAGAACGTACATTTTAAGTAGAACGTATACATTAATTGCTGCTGAAGTTTTAGGATAATCATACTGAGATGCTCAATAATTCAAATTGTCCTATCTTACACTAAAACAGAGTACTTTCACACAGTTACAGTGAAATACAAATGCAACAACACTTTTGAGCTATACATAACTTCATCATTCTGTCTTACCACTTGTCTCAGTGCTGATAGTTCATATACTCCTAACAAACCGTGCTGGTTAAACTTCCTTCAGCCGAATGATAAATGATTATACTTTTCTGTGCTGTTTATGCTACTTGAAACTGTTCCAAATTTTTCCCACTCTCACAACATTATTTATTTGAGATGTAATTATGGCAGCTATTAGCTAATTCATTATCATGTGGTTGTTAGTTTGCTGTATTTGTTTACTGGAATAAGCCAAGCTATTTAGATGCGCAGGGTACATTTAGACTGGTGTGGGATAAGCCCTTTTTACTACTTAGTTAACGGCAGTACTAAATGCCTGAACCCTAAGCGCTTCCCCTCAATTTTCTGTTTCTCTGCTGAAGCTATGCTGTTTCTGCTCTGAGGCCAACCTCTTTCTTCATTGTGGTACTCCCAATTTCATAGTTTGACAGTAACTTGCTTTCAGTCAAATATACTTTCCAGTATATACCTACCTCGTAGTGCACTCCTAGGTAACCTTATGCTGTCTTTCCACGCTCAGGTTTTCTGCATAGCGTCTGCTCGTTAATCCACTTGCCATCCAGTTGCACCTTGTGTTGCCTGTTGCTGATGGGCCTTAGTTATTAGACTGGTGTACAGTCAGCATGCTGCAAGCCTTCCTAATTTGTCTATTTGTCACACCACCTCTCTCAGAATAGGACTCAAGGTGTTCCTGGTGGACTGTGTCCAGCAGTCTGCTGCACCGGTACACAGGAACCAGATCTCTCAGCTGTTATCAGCGTAATGACTTGAGGACACCTCTGGAATGGGCAGTAACAACACAGCTGGACTTTCTGTTCATTTCCCCCCACTAGATTACAGTCAGTACTTTTGAGGAAGGTGCATGGATTTAACCTCAGAAATTCTCAGGAAGTTTAAGTTTTAATGTCTGGAATATCAGTTATAATGGATTTATGAAATGCTTGAATGATCAGAATCAGGCTTTTGATGAGCTGTTGTTCAGCCTATGTATTATATATTGTCATGCAAACACATTACATTAACAAATCACTCCCATCCTAGGCATCATAATAGCTGTCTGTCTGTAGTAATATATTGCATAATGGCAGATATGTGAAGTTCCTGGCATCTATACTTAAAAGTTGACAGATATAAAAAAAGTTTTAAGAGTAGCAATTACCCTGGAAGATAAATAGTAACGGAAGTTGCTAAACAGAGTAGGTGACATAATTTATATCACTAAAACTTATATACACTATCAGGTAGAAAAGGCAAAATAATACTTAATAGTTTTCATATGGATTTGTAGGTGCTTTTATATTTTTCAATAGGTAAGAGACAATGTTGTCCATTAGTAGTTAAAGATGTAATCCCTGTGCTGATGTCTTCATATTTAAAAATCAATCAGAAATAATAGTTATTTTTGTACAATTACTTTTTTCCTTTATGCAT
This sequence comes from Pampusana beccarii, assembly GCA_013399365.1. NCBI lineage: Eukaryota > Metazoa > Chordata > Aves > Columbiformes > Columbidae > Pampusana > Pampusana beccarii. The sequence goes on along the minus strand of VWYH01011075.1, from coordinate 400,369 downwards.
AATTTGTAAGTCAGTCTTCTTTTAGCAAATTTTTGCACAGTGAGACTATCACATGGAGGAGCTGTGTCTCAGCAGTCAGTCCTGTATTAAAATACACTGCTGGTTAACAGGTCATACCAGGTGAAGTGTACAATGAGGCATTGGAAAGGCTTTATGTCAGATTCAGTTTAACTTTGTCGACGTAGTTAGTTCTTTACTGCTTATGAAGGAAGCATGGACAATGACTAGAGTGAAAGCAAAATGTTCAGCTGCAGCAGGACTGCAATGCTACATTGCTTATCATTGGAAGGTATATGAAAGGAAGATTGCTGTGAATAAAAAGCCTTGGAGCAGAGAGAGAGAACAAGGATGAAAAAGGTGATTTTATAGTATCACTCAGAGAATGAATTAAATCCATGGCTTCACATTACAAACAGAGTATTAAAAAATAACACCCACATCTTCAGCAGCAAATGTCAAAATGCTTTAGAAAAGCGGTATTATCCTGATTTATAGATACCAAATAAAATACCCTATTCAATATATGTCATTCTGAAACTTCCAAGATGCTAATGTTTTATTCCCATTTTGCTAAAAAAGTGGTTTTATTTCCAATAAATATATCTGAACAAATGTCAGAAAATGACATATTTGGCCACAATGAAGGAGAACTAAATACAGGAAGTACTAGAATGACTTCTAATTCACTTGTAATAGATAGTTTAAGTACTGATTACATGCATGGAAAAGATCTGACTTGACGGGTACACGGAAATGTGCAACCATATCTCAGAACAGAATGCTTTAACTCTACTGCAGTGCACAGAGATGATCAGTATAAAATTTCATTTTTGCAGAATTGCATTTATAGATAGACAAACTTTTAAGGTGAAGAATAAGACAATTTAAACTTCAATTTTATGACAGCTATATGCAAAACAAACATCTCATGTCAAATACTGAGTTACTTCACTGTTTTCTTGGCAACGACCTTTTTTTTCCCAGCTAAGGTAAGAAAATAAGAAGCTTGGCTAAACTTGCGCAAGACAGATCCTGTATTACATATGCTTACTCCAGCGAAATTCTTTGCTAGAATAAATGAGGTGAATGGATTTCTTTGCCAATCCTATAAGCTAAATTTGTAGGACTTGTGCTACATAACTACTACATTGCTCACTAGGGCACTCAGCACTGGGTGGTGCATTGTAAGCACAAGAGGCATTTAAGCAAACATTTCTGTTCTGTCTCTGATTAATGACTCACTTTTCTAAGCTGACTACTAGTATCTGATGAAGCTATGCATTTCTAAACGATACCAAGAGAAACTCCAAATCCCTTCTTGAGCAATAGAAGTTCCTGCACAAAGTTCCTGCAAGCACTATTCCTGAAGTGTGCTTTTCTTTCCCTCTACCATGCATTAATACCTTTCAGGTTCCTCCTGTAATGCTCACACATCCTATTCAACTGTTGTTACAAACAAAGCTTTCTAGCACATTCTTGCAGCTAAATTCCAACCATTGAGTGCTTGTACACATCCCAGTCTACATTTTGATGGCATTAAGTTTTGATAGGTTCTTCAAGCAGCTTGCTGCCTCAAAACTTTTAGCAAGCCCCTTTTGCTATTCAGCATGTAAAGGAAACTTGCAGTGGAAAAGTAAAACAGTCACCATGAAAGAAAGCTCAGACTCCCAGGAGGAATACAGAGCCAGCACCTGAGTTGAACAGGGATGGAGTTAGGAGTCAAAACTCAGCAGGAGTTAAAACTGGCAAGGGTTGTGAAGGAGAACAAGAAGGGCTTCCATCAAGAAGGCTATGGAAGAAGTGAGGCTGCTAGGCCCTCCTCAAAGAGGACTTAATGACAACAGACATGGCAAAACCCAAAATATTCACAGCTTTGTTTGGTTCATTTTTTACTTCATAAAGCCTGATCGAGCCTCCCAAATCCCCGAGGCTGGTAGCTGAGCCTGGGGAAGTGAAACATTATCTATGGCAGAGGAAGAATCTGGGATCACATCAGGCAATCAGACGTACACAAGGGGAGGGCACCAGCTGGGGCGCATCCCCGAGTGCTGAGGGAGATGGTCAATATTGCTGTGAGGCTGCTCACTGCCAATAAGTTCTGAAAAGTCAAAGTGATCACAGGAAGTTCCTGATGACTGAAGGAAGGCAAAATATCATGTCTCCCTCCAACAAAGGCAAGAAGGATGATGCAGGGACCTGCAGACCAGTCAGCCTCACCTCACTTGGGCACTATCATGGAGCAAAACTGTCTTGACACAATATCTGAGCATATAAAGCACAAGATGGTGACAAGGTCGAATTGTGTGTGACCAGCCCGATAGCCTTCTGTGAGGAGATGGGTGGCTCAGTGCCAAGCCAGGAGCAGTGAATGTTTTTTGCCTTGAGTTTCACAAGACCTCTGACAGTTTTTCACAGTAACCAGATGGCCAAATTGGCAAAAAGTGGTTTGGATGGATGGGTAAGCTGGTGATACTAAGCAGCTATATCAGTTTGCTTTTCTTCTCTCAAATCCTTTCTGCAATTAAATATATCAAACAAGATTTTTCACAGAACTCTGTCACTCACTACCATAAATCTACTGTCCTGACCACAAGCCATAATTTCATCTCAGTATTTGTTCAGTTTTGGTGGTGTTAGAAGCCAGGTTTTCTGTGAGGGAGCAGTGAGGGGTGAGAGCCAGGACTGATCTAACACGGCTGGCAGGGCAGAGCAGGACAGGCCTGGGGAGAGCAGCCAGGTCAGCTCCAGAGGCCAGGTCACCAGGAAGACCCAGAGTGACGAGGCAGGTGTAAGGTCACACCTGCATGTCAGTCTGTGGGTCATCCAGGTCCAGATCAACATGGCCAAGTGAGACACGAATGCGATGCTGCTGCAGTGTAGTTCAGCAATGGATCAAGGCTTGAGCAATAGAAGTTCCTGCACATCCTGAAGCAATGCAGGAGGAAGCTCCTCCTGATGCTTCTGTCCTCGAGACCAGACACCAGCTCTGTCTCCAGGCTGGCTCTGAGACCAGGCAGACAAACCCTCAGGAAGTGGAGGGAGGATGCACTCAGGCCATAGCATTTATAGTGCAAATCTAACTGTTCATGAGCAGTAAACACCTGTCTGAAAGCTTTAAACTCCACAGTCAGAAATTTTCAGTGGTTTCATTCCTTCACAGAGTGAGCAGATCCATCAATTGCTTTTTTCATTTTGGAAAACAATGACAAATATGGCTGTATGGAATTCCTCATCCTAAGACTACTGGTATTGCATGGGTACTTTTTTCTGTGTAAGAATGTGGAAAAACTGAAAAAAAAATCACCTTATCTAAATAGAAAGGTATCTTTTCTGTTGAACTATCACTTCTTACTTAATCTTTGAAGAGCCAGCTTTTCATAACTTACAAACTAATTCATTGTAGCAAACAGAAAACATATAACTTCAATTTTTAGTGCAGTAACAGAGCATGTTAACAAAAATAACGATTATTAACACAACTCAAATATAACAGAACAATGTAATCATGACAGTTGTTATTTCGCCAGACCTGCAGCGATTATTAATTGTTGCTGTCCCTGAAGAGGAGAAACAGAGACAATCATTATTCTGAGCAATACTGGAACAAAAGACTGCAATTTTCTAAGTGAAGTCTACAGTTCTGTTTTGTTATGTTGCACTGGAGTTGTAATCTCTGCTGTTAGTTAATGAGAGACCTAATTAGCTAAGAAGTAACATCTAGGAGCATTTGGCTAAATCCCGAAAGAGATCTCTGGTTTTACAAAGCCTAAAATAGCTATTACTAGGCAAAGTCAAAACAGTAAACCTCAGCCTTTCAGTATGACACATACTAGAGATAAGTGCCTAAGAATAATTCATGTGAGCCAGCAAGTTGTAGTAGGAACATATGAAACCTCTGAGTATCTCAGAGTAGCCTGAAAAAGCAACTGGTAAAGAATTAAGTACCTAAAACTTCGTTAATCTAGTTTCAAACAGATATTCCACTACCCATATCTTGGATTGGATTTAGTCTGACAACAGTGCAAGTGTGCTTTGAGGAGCACTGCAGTATAAGAAAGCTGGTATTCTGCATCGTGTCTGTGAGAATAATTAAGTCAGGGAAATAGACTACTATAAAATTGGAGGAATTAATTCTGGCAATAAGACACTTTCCTTCAGCTGTCTACACATATTATTTAGAGGCATGAAAACACCCATTATGGTCAACTATGACAGAAGACAAGATTCAGTTGCTTAAACATGTTTGTCACGTACCACTGAAATGCCTTAGCGTATCCAGACCATCCACATGGGCCTGGCTGGTATGAAAGCAAACACAGGATCTGCTGCAGTTGGTAGCTAGAAGCTGTGAAGGATATATGGCAGTGGGTAAACAGGTCTTATTTTCGTAACTGAATAGCATCGCTATGCAATAGTCAACAGATGGAGAAAGAGATTCACCTTATCCTGAAGTAGCTTCCTCCAAGGCTCATTCAACTTCCTAACACAGGTATCTACAGCTATTTTTTCACAGCCTCTATTGCCTTATCTTCATGCGCCATTCCAGAAAGGCACAGGCATCCAACAGGTCCTGTGCCATATCTATGAACCCTGTCTGGATGCCTTTGGATACAAGTTTCAATGCCAGGGAATCTCAAGCAGCACTAAGCATCTACATTTAGAAAATCTACTTATTAGCTAAATAGCTTCACTGACACTATTGACTAGATGTTCATTAACCAAAATGGGAACTTAGATATTGAATTCACATGTAGACACAAATCTACGTGCCTTCCCTTTTAAACCGGTTTCTACCCTTGACACAGTTTCTAAATCCGAACACCTTCACAAAGTAAGATGACTGGCATATTTTCAGCAAATCATTCATGCTCATAGAGGAAGTCTGAAAATAATTCCAGAGCCATCCTGCTAAGTGCTAGTTAGCTGGCTGTGTCTTGTTCTTACTCAGCTGGGTAGCTGGAGGGAATGGTAAGTGCATGACTGAATTTTTATGGGGGCATCACGCCACTCATGGCTGCCCTGGTGTGGATGGCATTATCGCTGTACTGCATATCAATGCCTTCGTTTTGTCATGCATGACTTCCACTTGAGTTTATATATCATTAATTCATGGCATATATTTAAGTAGGCAACTCACTTTATTCTACTTGACATTTTACAAATGCATGTTTTCTTGTGCTGACCAAGAATATTAAGTTTACTGGACTGTTACTGATAAATCTGAAAGCTTAGATTGCTTTTTAGGTAAAACTCTAACAGCACCTCTTATCCTTATAGGACATGACTGCTATAGCTACTATAATATTTAAAGATTTTTCTCATATTGTCACAAGGTTTCAAAAAATAAGAGTGGAAACAAAGCTTGATGGGACCAGTGTTGCTTAAGTGACTAAGAGAACACACTAGTCACTGTGACTCAAAACAAGGAGCCAGTAAGTGCCTGCAGTTGTCCTTTATATGGTTAAACACAGAAACACGAGCTTTCAAATAATAACTATTAAATAGTTTGTGCATTAAGCCAGCAAGTCTAACTGCATTGTCAGATAAATTCAACATCTGTGTGCATGCACAAATGTGTGCTGAAGTGTTTGTATGTAAGGTGTCTTGTCGTGTAAAAGTCTTGAGCTAAATCATACTGTGAATTAATCTGTCACACAATAACAGTCAAAATATGTCAGGTAACATTCTAGACTACGTAGAAAGAAAAAGATCTTAGTGGTAAACATTTTTCCAAAAGTCAGTTTCTTCCATTTTTCGTTCATTTGTCATGACTATGAAGATGGATTAAATGTTTACATAATTATTGTAACTTTTTTTTCCTTTCTGTCAGTTTATCAGGTATTTTCAAAAATTTGTTGTATTTTTGTATCAGAATTTGACATCAGAATAGTATCTAGAAAGTTGACTTGAGCTGTAAAACATAGCCAAAGGAACTCATTTGCCATTTGTTCATCAAGGAAATGGTTTTATTACTTGACAAGTATCCCATTAAAGTGAGGATGCAACAATGAAAAGCTTTTTATATTTGCTTCCATTTCTTCATGAGCTGTATGTTGACAGGTTGTATTTCTAGCTATGGAATTCAGAGGCTAATATATAGTTGAAGAAATCTATTTATTAACTTATTTCTTTGTGAAAAGGGCAGTAGCATTCCATTATGATGCCTTGAAGCCAAGAAAAATTATACTAATACATTTCATGAAAGTATGTGACACAAACTAATCCTGCTAAAGAAAACTGCTGACTAATTTAAAATTTATAGAAATACTGTGATGAAAGCCCTGCTTATTCAGCCCCTGGCAATTCTTCTCCAATACTGCCATCTGTAGAATCTTTCAAATATTACATTGCTGTCCTCTTAAATGAGAATATTATCAGGTTTGTGAAGTCCCTTATCTGAAATTATAAGTCTTCTTCATTCCTCTGCAAAATAGAGTAAATTATCTAGGACATAAATTTCATATGCTTAGGATGTAGAGGAATTCTAGCTTATGTGTAAATATAACTCAATGCTTAACAGAATGTCAGAGGAACTTCATTGACTCCATATTTATTTTGATCAAGTTTTTCAATGCCTTAAGTGATACTATTGATGTCAAGATGAGAGACATGATTTAATCCATTAAAACAAATTGCAAGAAAAATAAAAAAAACAAGCCAGAAATGTTTGGATGCTAGAAGACTACTTCAGGGAGACATCATATATAGTCGATCTCTTAAACTTTAAACCTTCATTATTAGCCACTGCTAGAGACAGGATTACTGGCCTCACACAGGGACACTGTTCTTATAAGAGGAATAAGCTGCAGAGGTACAANCAAGAAAAATAAAAAAAACAAGCCAGAAATGTTTGGATGCTAGAAGACTACTTCAGGGAGACATCATATATAGTCAATCTCTTAAACTTGGGTAGAGATTAGAATATAATTGCAGACAGTCATTACAGATACTTTGTTTGTATTTTTAACTTTTACATGTCTTAATAATTACCAGTTACAAAAAAAGATACTGTGTTAACATACATAATAATGATGTCCTGTAAATCAAACTATCTGGATCAAAAGGGTTTTAGACTTGCTTCTTCCCCAGGAAGAATTATCCCTCACGTTTAATTATCTTGGCCACTTTTTTTCTCATAGTAGTAATCGCACTGAAGCCAGCAGGTCTACTACATGTTTGCAGGAGAGCTTAAATAACCAGGTCCTCAGAGCTTTCTCCCTCTTCAGAAACCATTGGAGATATCTAATTACAAAGGTATTCATGGGGCCAAATAGAATTTGGTGTTCAGAGCCATGCAGTAGACTCCTCAGATGAAGTGCTGGGAGCTTGAATCTCTTGTTGGTTTTGAAGACTGGGTGTTAATGAAATAACTAGACTGAATTACATGCTGCTCTGGGCTGAAGTTTCACTTTTTAATCAGAAGACAATTTAGATTTGTCTGGTATTTTACTTGGAAACTTCAAGTCGAATGAACAAAATCATATTTTGGTGTCTTGGAAAACATAGCTACTTTAAAACAAAACAAAACAAAGAAAAAATACCCAAACCAAACCAACCAAACAGCACCCCCAAACCTAACCAAACAAAAAAACTCCCACCAAAATCAAAACAAAACCAACCAACCAAAACACACAAAAAACCAACCCCAAACAACCTCGATAAACTACTTCCCCTGTATTCCTAACCCTTGCAATTCAGGGCCTACTAAGTAAGAACTAACACTGTGCCAGAGCTCAGTAATGTTTGGTTATCATTTATGCCATTCTGGATTTGGGCTGTTTTTGCTGTGTTACTGTCACCGTTGGGACCTTTTCAAACCAATGGAACAGAATTATTTGTTGCTTCATGTGTCACAAATAGTCTTAAAGTGGTCTGAGTCCAGACAGTACTTTTAACACTAAATATAAAACACTCCTGCATAAATTTTCCATTTCCTTCTCATTTCATTACAATAACTTCTATTTCTAGCAGTATAAATTAATCTGTTTGTTTGTTCACATCAGTGTTACCTTTAGAAACCTAACACACTCGAAGAACCTTCCTGTCTTATGAGCGCTAATGAGTTCGGACAACACAGTATACTCAAGAAGTGGAGTTTTAAATTATCCTAGTATTAATGTATTACTCTGCCTTGATTGACAAGGCTTTGTTCCTTGGATTCATGCAGATCTAATTGCCAACCCTCTCCTCTCTCCCCAGTGCTCCTTAGGGATGCCTGCTGTTCCAAAGTAGGTCTGAAATTTCATAGGCATCTTCCCACTATGCTTCAGTCACCAATGTGTGGTTTGCCTGCTAAGCCTCTTGATATTTCTCCTAGAAGAGCAAGTCCTGGCACTTGTTTTGGCAGGTTGAAATATACAATGAATTATTTGCTCTCAGTGTCAGTCAAAATATACCTGTGTACTACCTGCTGAATATTAATTGACCATGTATAGGAAAAGCAGGGTAATTGAAACTGCTAACCTCTTTTCACCAAGAGGGTTGATTTCTTCTAATTTCTTCTAAAATATATGATTTAACACACATCTTACTGCAACCTCCTGAGAACATTGCTCAGCATTTACACTTGGGCAATTAGCATTGTCATAGTGGACCAAGTATGCACTGTGAATATCATACCATAGGAGCCACTAAAACTGTGTTCTTTAACTGTTCTTGCTCTCCCTGGGTTCACTCTTGTTCTAACTTAAGTTTTCCAACTACTGAACACTTACTAGTGCAGCTCTGACTTCTAAAGCTTAACCATGAGGTACCATATCTCTGTGCTGACAGTCTTGCATCCTTGGTGGTTTGAGTTGCTGCTCTAAGCAGGACACATCATCTTACTCTAAGAACAGTGAAGTCCTCATCCACACATCTGCTTTCAACTTTCATTTACATAGTTCATAACCACAAACACTTCTATTGTTTGCTAGGCAAATTAGTGTTTGATTATTGTCAGTTTATGTTTAAGTACCCTTAAGATTTGTGGTCGGAGAACTCTTCCTTACTATTGTGCTTCTACCCTTACTGCCCCATTTACTCCACCTGGCTTGTTCTCATGCAGTTTATAGTGGTGTACTGTATTTACCACTTGCTATTATTTGGTAAAGTCCTATTTGTTCTTACTCTTTGTTATTCTCCTCTGCTTTTTTGCCTCATAAATCTCTTTTGTCTTTTTCTCATACCTTTATTTATTTTCTTTTTTTTTTTTCCTTTTTTCTTGCACATTCATTAGTCTCCATCATTTAATTTCCCTTTGTTCTCTCCTGGTCCCTTGGGCTGTTCATTGCTCTCTGTCTCTTTTTCTTTTGGCTCCAATAACCACCATCAATCCAGAGATGAGATATTCAATCTTGATAAGCCGCTGTTTTTTAGCAATTTGCCATCCACTAAAACTGCAAACTGTGCTTTGAAAAGTCTCATGATAATTCATTATCCTGCCAGAGTAAGGTGAAATGCAGGGCAAAGAGCTTGGTCAGGACCCATAGCCCCTATTCATAAAAACAAAGCTTTTAAATAAAACAGAGAGGAATCCTCTAATGTGTTTACCAGGTGGAGGAATTACTAAAAGGATGACAACCTACAAGAAATACAATTTTCTGTTGCTCAGATATGCGCTATTTGTACTGGTAATAGTGGCCATAACAAGAAGATCCAAATCTATTCTGAAACCAGAACACAGGAGTGTTTACCTGATTAATTGTGTGCTTTATATATAGCACATGTCCTGCTGATCAGCGTCCTGAATCCATATGGCATTACTTTTGAAAACCTCACTAGAAATGAGAATTCAAAGTTGAAAAGTTCATATAAAGAGCCCTGAAAAGCTGTTACAGCAGAGGCAATAGAGCAAGCACATTCTTACATGGAATTTAACAATGACTTTCCAGAAACTATATTCTCTTTGATTTGAGCCTACAAATTGCAAGTGCTTTCTGTAATGGGATTTTAAAACTGTATCCATCTACAGGGTGAGGACTGCAAATCAGTTCAAATGCAGTTCAGCTGGTCAGTTTTGTGCTTGAAACTCGCTCTGTAAGCACAAGAAGGGAGGCTGGACCTTGGCAGGCAGTTTGGAAAGGAGTTCTCCAAAACAGATACAGAGAGTTTCTCAAAGGAAAAACATAAGCTTGTACAATATTAACTCAAATTGAAGAGCGGTGGAACATAAGGTATGGTCTGTACTACATCTCCTTGCACACAGAGGCACGTCAGACACTTACAGGACAAGTCCCTGAGCTTGTGGCACCCGTGTATCCATATTGTTGAATATTCATTTGAGCAATCTCTCAGAGAAGAAAACAGACAGATGAAGGATTCCTCTACTTGAGGCTAAGAAATGCAAAGCTGGCAAACTGAGGGCATACTTTGAAGGTGAGATGTTGGAAGACAGGGAAAATGGGCAATTGAAGAGTATTACAGTGATGTTTGCATCTTTTAGCATCATTCTCAGTACAAACCTCCCCAATAATAAGCGAAGTCAACAGGAAACTCTCCATTAGTGTCAGTAGAAACTGGATAAGGTCCCAGGTGCTTCTTGCTTCTGAAGTGTACTCAGAAGTGTACTACTGAGCTCTTAGGTGGATTTATCAACATGCTTCATTACAGTGAGCTTGGAAATTGAGCTAAGCACTATAATGCTGCTCTGTGATATTTTCTGTCCTCTCAGTATCTGACAATTGCACACTGCCCACGAATTTGTTTGAATGATTTGGAAGAATTGAATGAACAGATGGTGGAAATCAACATGTAACAATTCTCCGCTTTAAACTGCTTGATTTTTCTAACAGAAAGGAGCACCAGTTTCTTAAATAAAACCTATTTTGTCTCTCTATGCCACATTTAATTGATATATCACAGAATACTGTGGTTTTATGCCTAGGCATTACTGCATAATTGTATTTACAGTGTACTATCCATTTGACATACCTTGTTCACAATAAGTACCGGTTGTTCCAAGAGGACAGTGACATGCGTAGCTGTCAGGCAGTGGCACACAGGTTCCGCCTTGCTTACACAGGTGTGGAGGATCATGCTCAGGTTCACATACTGACACTGTTTCTGTGCAAAATGCACCTTTCCATCCAGTGGGGCAGTCACAGCTACAGTGCATAAGTGAAATAAAATAATGCAACATTATTACCAAAATAAATCAACACATCAGTAACAATGTAATCAGGATTTTCAAGTTTGGTACCTATTCTTATAATTGGCACATCAGAGGTAGGTTTAATGAAGCATTTGATGGAAAAGAAGATAGTGGATTTGACTGTGAGAGAGGTGGCAATCTGTGTTACATATCTATGACTGTAAATCTATGCCATAAGCACATTTTCTAAACTAACTGAATCACTGGACTTGTTAGTGTCCACTACTCTTTATGCCTTTCTTTCATCCATGCCAGGAGAATACAACAAAAAAAATTCACACACATTAACCCATAAATTTAAATTTAAAATTAGCATGAATTCTGTATCAGTTGTTAAATACAGAATACAGTTGGCATTGATGTTAAAAATGCCCTCCTTACTAAAAAGTTTCAAAACATTAATAGTTAAAATGAAACATGTTAGACCTATTGTACTATAGAATTTAGTGACACTTTATGATAAAAAAAGAAAAAAACATCATTCCCCTAAATAAAAGCACTTATTGATTTTTCTCTCTCAAGGCTAAGAATGAAACCTCATATATTTTGTTTGATTCTTAGCCCATGTCTTTTCATATATGTGCCAAATACTGGATTTTTTTTCAGACTCGCTGAGCTAGACTTTCTCCAGTAATCAGCCCACTGTTTCTGGGCAAAACATAATGAGGAACCTGTGAAACTGCTGTTTCACCAAACCTTCAGATCAGACAAAAACATGTAAACAAAGCACAGCCAACAAGCCCTTCAGAGTGATAAACAGCTATTTGGAACGAAGGGAAAAAGAGGACGGGACCTCACAAAAGCAAAAGCATCTCAATTCATCAAAGTCAATATCAGAATGCCTCAGCTATAAATGTTATGCTTTGATGCATGAAAGATACTGAGAGAGGGAAGTAATTTAACTCCCTGAGTGCAAACAGAAATGTGCATTTCTTAAGCTGTGAAGAGGGGTGTTTGGAGCGAAAGCCACTGCTATTGGACAGCATGCAAAAAGGTTCTTCCCCTTTCCCTCGTTTGTGTCTCTATAGGTCTAGGTTTCTTTTCAGTCATGTCTTTTAGGACCTAATAAAAGTTAGGTTTTTAAATATGCTGAACATTATTTCATAGAATCATAGAATGTCCTGAGTTGGAAGGGACCCACAAGGATCACGGAGTCCAATTTGTGTCTCTGCAATAGGACAACCCCAAAATCCACACCATGTGTCTGAGGGTATTGTCCAATTGCTTCTCAAATGTTGTCAAGCTCGGGGCCATGAGCCTGTTCCAGTGCTCCACCACCCTCTGGGTGAAGAACTTTTTCCTAATATCTAACCTAAACCTGTTTGCTGTGGCCTACAGTGGCAAATGTCTATAAATGAATGCAATTTCTTCTACTTAACACTCCTAAGCAAGTTGGACTGGAGTTGGGAAGTTCAGATCCAGAATTTCCTAATCTTTAGAGAGATAAGGGAAGAGGCAGCATTTCTAATCTTTTCCATCATGCGGTCTGCCATGCTGGCCTAGTTTTCTTTATATTTTCTTGGTTGTGGTTGCTTGTAGCTTTTCTAGACCAGGATAACCCAATGGTGTGCAACATCACCACTGCCTTGACTCTCAGGGATTTAAAGACCCATTTATAATCACAGAATATCTCAAGCAGGAAGGTACACTTAAGGATCATCAAGTCCAACTCCCTGCTCCTCGCAAGACGACCTAAGACTTATGACTAAGGGAGTAATTCAGACACTCCTTGAATTTCTTTAGCTGTAAGAGGTGAAACTCATTCTGAGATCAAGACACCTAATTTTATGTTACATTAGATGTCCAGAGGTCCTCCAGTTGCCTTCTTAGAGGTATGCAAGAGAGGCAGCTTGAGACCAGGGAGACAAGATTCTGACAGAGACCACTGAATGCTCAAGTTTAGGCAACGGGATCCTCAAGTAGGTGCCTGAACTCATATGCTAATCAATGGTGACCCAGCTGAAACAGTCAGGGGAACTGGAGCACTATCCATCCCACAAACCAACACATTCACGACTCTAACGATGAGGTGATGCATTCAGTTGCCTCAACACAGGCATTTAGTGCCATCTGACATGCCTTGGTGTGCCTGGGAGATCTGTGTGAAACTAGCAGATAAGACAGAAGAACTACACGAGACTTGAGCTCTTCTGGACATCCTATAAAGACCAGAAAAGGTATCCCAGGATTTACGCTATTAGAATGCCAATGTTTAGACGACTAGAAAGTCCTGGACCTCCACTGACTGTGACAGGATCTTACAGATTTATCTCACCTGGAGACACTCTAAGTTTATGTCTTAGGAGCTAAATCTCACTGCAAGATACTTCCCTATTTTCAGAGTTTTTGAAGAGCATGGATTAAATTGATTCTTCTGTACTCCAGCTTTTGAATTTCTCAAAAGCAAGTGCCAAAACCTCTTTTATCTTTTTCTATAACATATTTTTAGGTGGAGAAAGGACAGTAGGGCTTTCATACATAACTTTGATAGTATTTCTGCGAGGAAATTGGATAACCTTGAATCCCCTAGTTTTGCAAAGGATTCTTAACAGGATGCACTTCACAGCATACACATGGCAAAGTCAGTCAGTTCAGGAAGAGAGAACTCTTAAATTCACAGCTCCCAGACAAATACAACAAAAGATCACTTTCAGTTCTGGAAATTTCAGATATCACTTCAAGTTCTGTAATCTTTGTATTTAGGATGTTCAAGTATGGTTTCATTTAATGTGATCTCCTTGTTTGTTTCTTGTCAAATGCTTAACAGTGTCATGCAGTGCTCATAGAACAGTTTTCGAGACTCGAAAGTCCCTTATCAAAGCCAAACTGAGCTCTCAAACAAGTAACACAGTTTCTACATAAGTAAGGACAATAAGTTTATATCACTTTTGATTACAGACCAAACCCTTAAATTTATGATATAACAACTCAGGCAACATTTTTAAAAAATTATGACAAGTATTTTCATTTTATAAAGTCTGTAAGCAATATGTGTGTACATTAGTACAAAAAAATCCTAATCAAACCAAAAGGATTTCTTGAAACTTAAGGGAAATAACTAAAGGTCCTAAAGGAATTTTGTAAAGAAATAGGAAAATTTGCTTATATCCAATGTGGTTTCCTAAACTAAACAAAGAGCATTTTGACACTAAACATAGAAAATACCATGTTTAAAATGTCATACTCAATGCTAACAAACCCGCAACTTCCTACAGTTATGTAAATGTAGTGTCAAATGAAACAAACTTACAGCAGTAAAGGAGGGATCCAGCTTTGAAAATTCAGACACCTGAATTTAGGTGTCTACATGTAAGATGGGCATATACTCAGTCTATATATATATGTATGTATATATACTAATTTACCTAATTAGTTAGGCCAACTGACATCAGGCAGATGTTTAATGTCATCTGAAACTCTCTAGTGTATCTCATCCGGCCTCCAACTACTATTCCAGGAGGAACTGTCACATCTGTCAAAATCATACGGGTATCTCAGCACAGGACATCACAAATTCATATTGTCCTGTATTTGCTATATCAGGCTACCCAAACTACAGGAGACTTCTGGATATAGTTCTTAAATTCGTATTGTATTGGAACTGAAAGATACTGAACAATGGAGATCCCTAAATAAAAGTGGCTTTAAATTCAGACAGCAGAAAACTAGAGCATTAATGAAAAACAATCTGTCCTAGAGGCTAGAAGACAAAAATTAAGCCTGAAGAAATTAAGACTGGAAGTAAAGTAACTATATTTAAACAAAGATAATGATGGAATGCTGCAAAAGGGTCCTATTAAATAAGACAAACTGGATGACAATTTTTAGATAGCAAATTCACCTCCAAAAGTAGAAACTTTTCTTGATCTAAACCACAACAATTAAACACCTTTTCCCTACAAACTATAAAATTATGTACTTGCATTAAAGATTGGTTCCATTCTTGCACCGAAAATTGGTTCTAATCAAATCTAACCTAATAATGAAACTACAGCAGCTCATTTACTTGAATCCTGTGTTCAGTTCTGGGCCCCTCACTGCCAGAAAGATGTTGATGTGCTGGAGCGAGTTCAGAGAAGGGCAACAAAGCTGCTGAGGGGCCTGGAGCACAAGTCTTGTGAGAAGCATCTGAGGGAACTGGGGCTGTTCAGCCTGGAGGAAAGGAGGCTGAGGGGAGACCTTATCGCTGTCTAGAACTGCCTGAAATTAGGTTGTAGCATGGAGGGTGTTTCTATCTCCTCCCAAGTAGCAAGTGACAGGATGAGAGGAAATGGCCTCAAGTTGTGCCAGGGAAGGTTTAGACTGGATATTAGGAAAAACTTCTTCATGGAAAGGGTTGTCAGGCATTGGAACAGGCTGCCCAGGGAAGTGCTTGAGTCACAATCCCTAGAGGTGTTTAAAAACCACACAGGTGAGGTTCTTAGAGACATGGTTTAGAGGTGGACTTGGCAATGCTAGGTTAATGGTTGGACTCAATGATCTTAAAGGTCTTTTGCAGACAAAATGATTCTACGATTTTATGGGGCATTCCTCTACCATATAAGGGTATGATTTAATTTCTTAAACCTAAGTGGCTAGTGCTATTTGAAAGCTATAGAGTACTGAGAAATCCACATGAGGCTAAGTGATATGACAGAAGAGTTACGCAAGTACTAGGCTATTCTGAAGCACCAGCTGAAGGACCAATTTCTACCCAGGGGTATCTAAAGTGACACTGCATGCCTACATTTAGCAAACTAAATCCTGCCAATTACGTCTGATGTTCTGTTCAAAGTACACACAAGACATACTTTCAGTTCAGTAACAAGCAATAGTCATAACACATCACAGACAATCTTGCTACATATACTTTTCTACTCTGTATGACTCTATGCCATAAATAATGGCGGATATTATTGTTCCTCGAATATAAAATTTTTCATTATATTATTAAATATTTCTTCTTTATTTTGTTAAAACATAGTAGTTGTGCCCTGTTGCTGGCCAGAATGTAAAGTTTTATGCTACCTATATCTGCTTCTATTTAAATCAAAGCATTATCCCTATAGCAAATGAATTTACAGCTTAAGAGCGTTGCAGACTTTCTGGCAGGGTGGTGAAAGCAAGATATAAAAGTAGCTTAAAACACCACCAAAAACTTCTGGTAAGATCTCATTTCAGGAGAGGAAACATTTGAACACAAATGCAGTTCCCTCAAGGACTCTGCTCTTCAAAGGAACACAGATGATTTGAAAACAGAAAGAAATTCCCTCTGAGACATCGTGAGATGGCATTGACAGCTACTGTACATTGACAAAAATGATATGCATGCTACATGACACCTCTGGCAATGTTTCACTTTTCTGTGAGAGGAAAAAGTGGCCATTACTGGTCCATGCATGCACATATACGTAGTCTGTGAAGACCTAGGTGCCTTGAAATATGAGGAGAAGAATATAATTCAGTAGCAGGCCACTACAAATTAAAAGCAAGCGAACAAACAAGCCCCAGAAAAAACAAATTAACACCCACCTCTCCCCCCTCCCATTTTAGAACAATCTCCAAATAAACCTGGAATACTAATTATGAAACCAGAATGATGAAAAAGAACTTTGCCTATAATATCAAGCTGCCAGTGTAGCTATGTTACCAGCTGCCACTTGCTTTCCAATTACTCTCTAGGTCTTGCTGGTGGTGGCTCTGTGAACCTTATAGACACAAGGATAAGTTAGCATGGCTGGGTAAACTACTGAAGCAAGGACTGAGGATGGTGTAGGTGAGCAGATGGGAGTGTCATGCTTCAGCCCACATTTCTATTTTTTTTTTCTTTGCATTTTTGGTTTTATATCTCTCTAACGTGCTCATGAGTGAAAACAGTGCCATTCTCCTTTCTTATTTCTCAGAAAGAGTAAACACTCTGAATGTCAAGGATTTAACTGTTCTGGAAGAATCCTGCAAAGTGCAATAGTAGGGAGATACCTGTAGCACAACAATTGGAAAACAATCCCAAATTACATCTTCCAAAGCACTCCCTTCATTACTGTATTTAAGAGATATAAACATGCTCAAAAGGGGACTGGGGAGGGAACTGCATGCTGCACTTCAGGGTAAATTTTCCAAATTTTAGTACAGCCTTACCAGCTTTAGAAGCACTAGTTTTGTACAGGTTTTCTTACAGATGAAGATCTGTCTCAGGGGAAGTAGAAACAATTACCATGTAATTTTCTCTCCAGCACATAGTCAGTAGATTATTTTTAGCTCGACAGGAATGCAAACTCTTTTCTTTGTAGCACATGGAAGGACAGGTCTTTGTTGTTTTGAAGAATCATACACAGAAGCTCCACAGTGCAAAGCCTGTTTTTTTTTTTTATCTGTCTTGCTGTCTGCAGTGTTTTCAGTCAGTGTCTTCAGATGTTTTAAATCAGCACTTTTCTCTTTTTCAAATAATTATGCAAATATGTGCAAATGAACACATGTAGGAGCACATAGGGGAAGCAACAATAATTAATCTTGGCAGATACTTTTAAAATCAAAAGTGCCCCTCAGCAAAGGTTTTACAGCTGTGTTACAAAGTGTTCAAAAACAAGATTTATTACAATGGAAGTATTGATACACAACAGCAATTCGGAACTACAAATGCACTTCCTTCTTGTATGCCTTTTAGTCTGGGCACTATGATCCATCTACACTTAACGATCAGGTATGAAAGACCATAGACTTTTCTCCTGGGCCACCTGTCCTCATCACCACTTATTATCCCATAGGCCAGCCAGGTGAACAGCTTATATGATGAACTGACCTAGTTCAAACAATTTTAACATGACATCCTTACTAACACACCTTGCATTGTTTGAAATGGATTAAGAAGGTCTTAGATGAGCAGGCCAGCCAGCAGATCTGGAAAGGCAACAGTGAATGAACACTTGAGAATGGCATGAAGAGTGATCAGTGAAGGTGCATTTGGGAGTCAGAAAAGTAACCACGGAAATCACAAGTGGAGGCACAGACAACTGTGTGTATTAGGGAGAGACTGAGCAGGAGAGAAGGATGCACAGGTGCTAGGTAAGGGAGCTCTTAAGGATTTGAACTGGCTCAGAACTTTCTGATGTTGGGCAGTCAGTGGTTTACTCCAGAAAGGGGAGTCTTAGATGAAAATACTAATTTCCAGGAAACAGAAGTCACCTGTTTTCACTCCATCAGAAATGTTCAGAAATGAAGACAGTCAAGCTGTCCTCTTTGCTATTTGTTCTCTGCTAGCTAGGCTGCTCACCTAGTTTTTTTGAAAATGTCTTTTTTAAACATCTAGTTCTTTCCATGCATTTTGTAGCTAAGTTGGGATGCCAGTAACTTTAGTGGAGCAGAGTCAGTCCATGGAATTTCTTTAAAAAGTTCCCCAGAAAGTGCCCTAACATAATTTTAATGTTTTAGTTTTGATTTTATTAATGTAAGATTAAAATCTTCTGTGTAACCCAACGTGTAACTCAATGAACCCCTCAGCAGTTTTCTCCCTCTCTTCTTCCTTCCTTCCTTCCTTTTTTTTTCCTTTTCTTTCAAGATGACAGGCCCCTGGAGACTTCTGTTATGAAGCCACTAAATTACCATAGTTATTAATCTAGAGATCGGTCTATAATGTAGTCTACAAAAAAAAAAAGTATACTTACTAAACAGTAGAGCCACTTTCTATGCACTTCCCACCATTTCTGCATTTTATTAAACTGCATGGGGAATCTTTACATTGTCCAACACTGCGACCAGAATTGGGGTGACCTTCTGGAGTCCCTGGTGACTTAAACTCTTGATTCATGCTGGTGCGAACTTGAACATCAAAAATGCAACCTCAAAAGTAGAAAAAAAAAAAAAAGAAGTTTAAAACGGACACAGGAAGTCAAACCAAATAACAGGACAGTGTCAACCCTCAGTGAATGGGTTCCACTAAAATGTCTTCAGTGGGTGGGCAACCATGCCATTTACATGTACTAAAGATATGCTGACAGTAAGCGCAAATAAGTGGATGACTGTAAGTTCCTTCATTTAAAGACAGGTAAAGCAACAGAAGTAATTTCTCAAGGAACAGACAGAATAGAAAGTCAGCAACTAAGGAATGACTAGGTGCAGTTTTGTGTTCATACATGCATGCTCTTACAGGAATGCATCTACCTCAGACAAAAGCAGTCAAAACCAACCAACCAACCAACCAGAGAAAAAAGAGAACATATACCAAGAAGTCTGTTTAATGTAAAATACATAAGAACCCAGAGAACTCGGACTAATATAATGCAGGCAGGAAATATGGACTTGAATTTCCTTAGCTTGAAAAGGACCCCTTCAGGGAAGCACCTAGATCCTCCCCTTCTTAAGTGAATGCTTCAGGCCCTGGTACATACAGATCACATTGCACTTGACCACATTTTGAAGTAGGTGTATGCTGCTCCTTTAGGCCCTTAATCTCAGAAAATAATTGAAAAGTTTAATTTATACTAGTAAGGTAAACACTTTCAGGGTTTGTTTCTTGGTCATGTGTAGCTGCAGTACAGCTGCATCTATACTACTGATGGGAAATGGTCCCTAGATTATGTTAAGACCCTGAATACAGCAAAGAATTGTTTGGAAAAGTTATAGTTGTCACAGACCAAATATTTGTCAGGGACCACTGTAAGAATTTATTTGTGGGGATGACTGAGTGCCAGTGCCCTGATCTCTGCCCTGATCTTTTAATTCGCTAAAGCATTGGTATCCCAAGGGAAAAGAGGGGCCAAAGCTTCAGAGTAAAGCAGAGGTGTTCCCCAGTTGCTGCCTCCAGGCAGCTCCCACTCAGCCTGTGGGATTTCTGGGGATTGCCCCTTTGGAAAGTCTTTGCTGTTCCTAGTGACAGCACAGGATCGTTAGCCTTATGGGTCTAACTTAATTCATCAGTATTTCTGAATCACTTTTCCAGATCCGCATGCTCATTTAAGTACTGCAAACCTGAATACTATGCCATATATTGCATCTTTTTGGATCAAACTCTAAGTAACCTTTCAAAATACACCTGAACATCCAAGTGACTTAGAGTCACATGTAAAGGTAGCCTTAAGCACTTTAGAAATGTCATCCAGATCGATACATAAATATATACAATTTTAAACTGAAAATCAGCTTTTAAACTACTTTAGTTAAATCAGTACAGTAATGTGTTTGGAAATGCTCATACCTTTCTAAACCTGATTTATACAGTTTAGCTGAGATATGGTCAATTCCTACAGTGTTTGAAATCATCAAAATAATAGGTATTTAGCAGTGCACACCAGAGGATTTCTGCTTAGTATTAAAAGAAAGGAAAGGATACAATATGGAGATTGCAAGTAATAATCACCCTGTTTTTTAAAAAAATCACTTAATATGAATGTTTGCATGCTTCACTGAAATCACAGAAGAAAAATACTTGCACCTGAAAGACACAATCAATGTCCAACTTTGATTTTTTTTTTATAATCACATAATTTTTTAGAACAAAAGATAAGCAATACTTATAGCAAGATAACTCCTTTAACTACAGTTAAAACAATGTTAGTAAAAGCAGCTTAGAAAGGTTTTTCCCATGTTATACACATTTTTAGTTCTGTTTATATTAACACACAGCTAATAATTAAAAAATTCATATTAAGCAATTTAAAAATAACTTAGTTTGATGATTACTTGTTATCTTCATATTATTGCTTCTTTGCTTTTATCAGTGTTGGTTTTAGGCCACCGTATGCTCAGTAAATCCTAACTAATGTTTCATCTGTTTATCAGTAGCAGATAAAGCATGTTCTGTTCTCCTGAGTCTTGCTGGAGTGCTAAGGAAAAACAGCCCAGAGCTCTGTGTAAACAATGGAAAGCACAGTGAGTACCCAAGAACTGGTAAGGTCACCATGGAAAATAAACTGGCATTTGTGCTGGTGACTAGTTTAACTGTACCAGCAGAACATCTAGGTTAGAAACAATTCTTGAGCACTTGTAAACAAAGCATATAGTACGTATAAGTGTGTTTTGACACAGCTTTCTGAGTTCAACTGATTTTTTCATTTAATTTTCTTATTTCTTCAAATTCTTAGTCAGTGGGATGCAGAAAAAGGACTCAGAGCAGCAATTTGAGCCTGTTGTAGCAAGCACTGTACAGCCTCCTGCAGAAGGATCAGCTGATGAATGTGCCTTCTTTCTGACCTGAATTCTCTTTGCTTTCCCAGCCCTGGGCCTCTTTTAACGAGAGACTGCCAACTATGCTGAACAGTGGAGAGGTTTGCTAACACAGCCAAGTTTGCAAGAGGAACTCAAAAGAAATTTCTGAATTTGTGAGTTAAACTCGGTTTGATCCTGAAGATTAAAGTTTGATGCCAGACAGTGCACTTGCTGAGGATATACTACCTCTTTGTTTCTAATCCTGAGACTGCACTTAAAGCTTTCTGTCAACAACTTTTTTTTACTCTCAATTTAATTTATAGCTTTCACTCCAGTCATGCAGAGCCCACAAACCATCAAAGAGCCACAAACAATAGATTAAAGAAACTTCAGAGATTATAATAAAAAACATGAGTTCATTACTCAGCTGTACTTTTTTTTTTTTGGCTATATTCTTCTCATACAAATATTTTTGTCAAAAATTTCTCTCTAGTCTTGCTTACCTGCTTGGAAGTACTTGGTACTAATTTGACTAAAAATACACAAAGCAAATAGATACACAGATAAACTGTGGTCTATCTGAATGGAATACTGAATTTACACATTTCTAAAATTCTACCTGTCCTGAAGTGCTTTGCTTTTTCCTTGCTTTTCTTGACTGCTTTTGAGTAGTGGGGTGCTTGTCTAAAAAAGAAGATGGCCCCCACAATAACTACCCAGTGCTGTTCTGAGCTATGACCCAAACACCCAGAGGGCCTGTATGAATCATACCTGACTGTGATGCAAGAGGCAACACTGACTAAAAACTACTTCAGAAGTCACTTTTCTCTGTGATGCAGAACATAAAGAAAAGTAATCATTGCCCTGGCAGGCTTGTAATGTATTCTATATTATTATGAACATAAACTTTGACCACAAGACTGTATTTGTATCTATTTGCAACTCAACTGAGCTCTGTGTTTACTTTATTTTAAAAAGTGACTGCAGTAGCTGGAATTTTATTTACTTCTGTACAAAATAATTTAAATGAAGAGGTGGCTCTTTCAGTGCAGAATAAACAGTTCAGCTTTATGGTAAGAGCTCCTTTTGCCTTTTTACTCCTCCACTTAATACTATTTGCTGTCAAACAACAATTTGCTTCTATAGCCATACTTCACCCTATTTATGAACAGGACCACAGGAACAATCATTTGCTCCTCACTTATTTCTAAATGCAAGTCCTGGCTTTCCATCAATTGCTTCTATGGCTAGAGACCGCATCATGCCGTCATCGTAGCACAGAGTGTGAAACATCAGAACTTTCCCTCTTTTTTCTTGCTGACACCAGATTTCTCTCTGCCTGTCTCAGAGATGAGAGGTCCAAGAAAGCCAGTTGTGACTTCTGGCTTTTTCCAAATAATTCTCTGTCTCATCTTGTGTGAGTCATAGTTTGAGTTGTGCAGACCTAAACATGAGGCAGTTGATTTTATACTCCATTTCGGATTGTCCATAATGAGCAGGCTGAGTCTCTTTGGCCACAAGACTTGCAGCTACGTAAAACACACACTGACTTTTTAGAGCAGCTGCAGGATGCTTTGCTACACACCTCAGAAGGCTCTCGAAGGGCCCACTACTATAGGACAATGCAGAAAAGCTGGACACTTAACTATCCTACCATGTTCCCATTTACAAAAGGCTCCTGTAAACCCAAAAGGAGCTACAAATTTGGATGAAGTTTATAGTTGAAAGCATCTTAAACTCCACATGAACATGGCTGCTTCATCTGAGCTCTACCTTTACTAATTTCTTCAGCTTCTCACAGGGGCTTAAGGAAGTTTTCTAAATTGCTCAAGCTACCATCAAAATTCTTCAGCCTAGCAAAAGAATCTGTAGGTGCTGATCCCCAGATTTCCTAAACTTAAAATTCCTAATCTTTTGGTTATTAAGTTAGTATATTAAAGACATTTATTTTCAGCCTCCTGCTCCCCCATGGAATTATTTGGACAACAACTGCTGAAAGCATGCAGGTAAGGGAGGAAATGATCCGAAACCATAGCTGTACAGAACAAAAACCCTAAATGATTGCACACTGACACTGGGGACAGTTAGTCTGCAGCAGCAAGGCTGACCTCAATGTTTCTTGATCCAATAGTGATTGCTTACAAAAGGAGAGGTACACTCTAGTATTAGAAATAAAGTGGTTTTAATAAATCATGTCTTCTAAAGCAGCCAACAGAGCTTCCTGAAAGTCTGAGCAGTTTAATTGAGTATGTGCTAGATAAATTTATCTCGTTTGTCACTTCCAGAGTTTTTGTGTGGGCTCCCTATAGCTGCAGATCGGCTGAAGTAAAATGGTTCACAATTCTCTTTTGTGTTAGAAGTAATGAAGTTCCTGCACTGGAGAAGGGCTGTGGAGGTTTATTTCTGATCCTGAGAGCTGAAACTGGGGAGATTCCTGTGCTAGAAGAGCAAACGAGATGCTGACTACTTAAAAAAAGTTGTATGAACTTGGTCATAGGGAGGTGTAGCTTCCTTGAAAGTCAATGTGCTCTGAAGAACAGAGACAAACTGCTGGTGGGAACTGGAACAAGGAATGAATTAGCAAATATAGTAGACTTAATACTGCGAATGATAGGGATAAAGAGAAAACCATTTATGTGCTACACGTCTGACAAAATTTTCATGTAGACACTTATTTTTAAGCAGTAAGAAAAAAAAAATCAGTAAATAGTACGGTAACTAACAGCACATGAACTTTGAAATATTTTGTTTCTTGGGGGAAAAAGTATTCATTCTGCATTTGTAGAAATTTGGCCACCATAATACACTTGCAACATGAAGAACCTCCAAAACTGGCAAAAGGTTTGTGGTTAAAGTGGAGCACCAGAGATTCCTGTTGGAATAGACATTAACATGTCTATAAAATAAGCTAGAAGTACTTCACAAATATTGACACTATTAAAATACTTGCATATACTTTATGTTTTATGAAATGCCAATTTGCAAGCTCTTAAGAAGCTATGAAAAGTATAACTATTCAATCCATACTTCCTGAAAAGATGGAGACAGGTGAAATGTTAATTCATACGACTTTCTGAGTGAAAAGCTCATTACAGGATAAGAAATTTATATTGAGGAAGCTTCTGTGTAAGACAAAGAAGTAAGGTGATGGTTGGAAAAGAAGCAGTTACATGGCCTTAGTAGAAATGGAGTGTAGTAGTGTATGAAAGTGAATTTATTGCTACGCTTGCCTTTCATAATGTGGCTGAAATTTTATAATTGACAACTCAAACTTTGCTCTGCTCTGGCGAAACGTTTTCATTTTAAAGGTTTTCTAGTGCTTAAAATAAATTGAAGTTTACCTCACAAATATTAAGCACATTATTTCTACGGAAGCAAGGACAGAAAATGAAGAAGTGTTATGAACAAATCCTTCACTTCATTGCTGATCT
This sequence comes from Pampusana beccarii, assembly GCA_013399365.1. Lineage (NCBI taxonomy): Eukaryota > Metazoa > Chordata > Aves > Columbiformes > Columbidae > Pampusana > Pampusana beccarii. The sequence continues at coordinate 375,688 of VWYH01011075.1, read as the reverse complement.
GGTAGGAGTTGAATTAAGATTTCTACAAAGCTTCAAATATCAATTTTGAGGTAGGAACTATCATCTGTTAGAAAAAGAGCTGAAATATTTCTAGCAAGAATTACTTAGGTCCTACCTAGAGACCTAGACCTTTTCATAATGTCAGGAAAGACGAAACAAAACAACCCAAATTTCACTGTGTCCTATCATAAAGAAGCTTTCAGCACGAAAACTGATACCCAAAACAGCACTGCCAGTGACAATGGTCAGAGCTAGTGAGGGGAAGAATCTAAGCTGCTTTACCACAGAGAAAGGAAGTCCTTTTGGAGAGATGCTGTAGCATAGGGACAGATAAGAAGAAATTGTATCATGGCAAACTTCCATTTTTATCAGAAACAGAAAATATTAAAAATAGTTAGCAAAGCTAACTATTGCATCATGTTTCTTAGTTACCATAGTGAAATAATGAAAAAGTCACGAGAATCTCAGCCAAAGGAGATCCTAGTTTGTTTCCTTACAACACAGAGATTTTAGATCTTTATTTCATAGGCAACTGAAACAATCTAATGCATGCTTTAAAAGGAAGTGAAAACAGTATTATCTTTACCTTGAAAGCCGTTCGTAAATCTAGATCCGTTTGGTAGGAGTTCTGGAATATACTCGTGATAGCCTCCTAAATAAAACTGACTGAAGACATTGAGTCCAACCAGTCTCCCAGGAGAAGTGACAGTTTTATTCTTGTGATCATCCACCTTTCAATGAAACATTTATATTTGTTACAATAAAGGAATTTACCTTATATAGAAACACCTACTGAAGACAGTCCTCCAAACTTAACAGGGAAACACAAAAGTAATTTTTAAACTTTCCACATAAAATGTGGGGAAAAAAAAAAGAGAACACTTTCATCTAAGAGCTATCCTTCTAAACAAAGTAATTTCTTACCTTCAGCCAGCCTTTTTGTAGATATCTGCCAAGATGGATGACATGAATACTGAGTGTCAGATCAAGTGGTTTACTACTGATTGTTGCTGTGCCAGAACCTAGATTGTAGCTATATACAACTCTGCCATTATGGAGGCCTAACACCAAGAAATCATCTCCATTCAGACCTTAAAAGACAAAAGAAGAATAGCTGCTTATTCTAGGATTTAGTGAATACTGGTGCATAAAATATTCTCCAAATCCACTGAAAATATATCAGTTTAGGAAAAATTTAGCCAAGAAGGTTTTAAATTTTGCACAAATTTTAATATCCTCTGTTTAACTAGTAATACTATCTCCAGTATTCTTGTGGATTTAAAGTGGAAACTGCTGAGATTTTGAACACATTTCAGACTTTTTTAGGGAAGTTCTTTTTCACACTGTAGTAGGTTAGTGACATTCACAAAACCTGTTGAGCCTGGGAAATTTAGCAGTCATTGCTGTTCCCTCCCCCTGCAACAGGAATAAATTCTCAACTTTCTCCAGAATCTTAAAACAAGCAAATTGAAATTCCAAGTTGCATGCGAAAAAAGCCCATGACATAATTCTATTCCAGTTTGCTTTCAGCTTTCATGGTAGGTACTTGAGAGCAGCTGCTACTGTGAGGTAAGGGGAAAAATAGGGATATGGGCCTGAGGAAGTTCTAGCAGCGTCTGTGAAGCTTGGTCAGCTGTCCTCAATCCAAGAGTGCCTGGAGACTTTACTGCAGCTGCCCCTGATTAGGGTGGCTCTAGAATATTTCCTACTGAGGTTTCTCTGGTCAGCACAGCTGTATGCTCTAATTCTCTGAAGTTGTCTTAGGCTTTCAAGTTAGAATTCATTCATGTGAAAATCTGCAGTAAATAAATTAATTTCTTTATATTTAGAACTATATGCTGGAAGTGTAGTCTGTGCTTATCAGGCACTATACTATAAAATCTCATTTGAAAGATTTTAAGTCTGACATAAAGCCTGTGAGTGAGAATTAAGTTTGTGGACTCATTCCTGGTTATCTGAGTAAACGGATATTTACACTGGCATCTTTGAAGAGAATTCAGTCTTCTCATGTAGGCAAGAGTAAAACCACCATTAGAAAAACATTATCAACTTGATTATTTTTACAAAACCCACCTTTTCTTTTGCACCTAGTATGGTAAAAGAACTGGGATACAAACAATGGTAAAAGGGAAGAATGTTATCAGTCTTGGATTAGGATGCCCTGAATTGAAATTCAAAGCCATCAATTTCTTTTTTACAACTCCCCTGTGAATTCAAGCAATTCAGCATTCAATTTCCTGTGTGTAAATTGCGTTTTATTTGATATTCTGTTTTCATAAGGGTATCTCATTTTGTATTTGGTTTAGGGAAGGTCTCTTCCTATTTGTTCTTGCAGTGTCACACGGTGGCCCTCATTTCAATTGTATGCTTTGATGCCCCTAGTGCACGGTGAGATTGATTCATTTGCAAAAGATAAAGTGGGCTTTTCCCCCACAAGAAGCAACAACAGGTATATTTCATCCTCACAGTGAAGTTCTGCATACTAATGTTTCATGGCCAAAACTAATATATTTCCCTTGCCTCATATATTGTAAATGAACATGCTGCATTAGCAATGTGGGGAGGAGGGGGAACGTTTTAAATTTTGCACAAAACAGAAGTTTGATTTTTCTATACAGTTACTATTTTGATGTAACATGAATAAATATAAAAAGAAAAGCTTATTCCAAAGAATTTTAATATGCAGCCTCTGTAGAAAACGTGCAGCTACATTCATTTAGGTTTGTTTGTATTACAAAAGAGCTAAGTATAATTGTTATAAAACTTTAACGATGGGGACACTGGCTTCTGAAAGCTGCTTTCTGAATTACTAGATGGAAATACTCTAGGTAATGTCAATCCACTATTTCCACTTGGCTAGCCAAAAAAGAAAGACAAAATTTCCTCGATCCACAACAATAAATAATTATTAAGTGAAAGGAAAAGCTGCCTGCGAGCAAATGGTGACTGCATGGTATGAGCGGTGTTAGACCTAGATGCAGTTAAAATAGTGTTCAATATCATTCAGGTAGCAGGATCAGCTAGGCCTGACCATATTTTGCTGAAGTTTGGAAAAAAACTTAGCAAAGTCTGATTCACACACAGATAGACACAGAAAAAAAAAGTTTTGAGTTTAAATACGCTCCCAGTGGTTTAATATTTATTTCTGTTAGTCTAGTTTGGAGAATCAACTCAATAGATTAAGTAAATCAGTTTGTGGCTGTTTGTCCACATGCCGTACCAGGGTATCATGGCACACTAAAGTACAGCTGATAGCTGAGCTGCACTAGCTAAATTTGACAGGATCTTTGCAAATTAAAAGTAACCGGCTTAATTGTATCGCGGATACGTAAACCGCCAAACCCTTCTAAGCTAACATATTTTAGCTTGCATTGCAGCAGACTAACACTCTGACTCTTGGAAGTCTATCACAAGGAGAAAGGGGAAGAAGCCCTAGAGTGTACAGGAACTTAAATAAAGAAAACAAGACCTAAGAAAATATCAAATGTATTAACATAGCAAATGGAGAATACCCTGTATCCTATTGATGTGATGTGATGTACTGCAGTTGTTTTGTGCAATATATATGGATGGATGGATGGATTTTCCAATAAAGTAAGTATCACTGGAACAAGATTTGAGACAGTATCTCTCAAAACTGCACACCAAATAAAAATAGTCAATAATGAAATTTATATTTATGACTGAAAAGAGAACCTTAATCTTCTGATTTCCATTTATTTTGGTCAGAAATATGCTACCTCAAGCATCAGATTAACTGTTGACTTTAATTAAAATAAACTTTCATACAACTTGATTGTTTACTGTGTTTACAAACCAATAAAGTATTGAAGAGATTATTTCCTCCTAATAAAATTCTATCCTAAAAAGAATCAAGAAAAAGATGTGTATATTTATATCCTACTTGTTCAAAGAATATTTGAAAGCTTGTAAGTACAGACAACAAAAATAAAGCTTACCTTGGCCTTTCTGTCCAGTGAAAAAAATCAGGTTATCTTGTAAAGCTGAGTGATGGTTTGCCAACTGAAATTTCACAAGGAATTCATAGTAGAAGGTGATATTTGGGATTGTAGAATAAGCTAGGAATGAGGTATAGCCAAAGACATCTGTACCACTGAAACTTGGTTGACTAATATTAACAGCTGGATTTAAAAAAAAGAAAAATTCGGTGTTAGGGCAAATCCTTTAACATATGTATTTGCAGATTCTATTTAATAGCTCATTGCAGAACTTAAAAACTAATAAATAATACTAATAATTTTATACATTGAAATATTTTTAATACATACAAACACGGTTTAACTTTCTTCTGAGTCTATTCTCTTTATTTTCAGCTTTCGTAAAGAGGCTTCTTTCACCACTGAATTATTGGCAGCTACTGCCATCTCCTGGATTCTAGATAGCATTGTTATGAATAGAAATTGCAATATTTACTCAAAACTCAGACAGACGAAAGAAAACATACAAAGAAATTCTCCTGTTAAAAGAAGTGCCATATCTGACACGCATCTGAGTGAAAGCAAGTACAGAGATGTGCTGAAGAGGTTGAGGAATTATAATTCTTCACAGGTAAGGAAATAATAAAAAGAAACATCATAAAAGGATGAATTTGCAGCACAGTGAAGAGACCCTGCATGAATTATATTGTTCACATTATTTGCTCCACCATTTGAACTATCTGAATATTCAGGAATTGAATATCAAAAAATGTACCATTTACACTACTGACAAATTTATTTTTTTTTACTGTCATTGAGGTTCAATTTAGTGAAAATTTCCTTCATGTTTGGCACTGACCAAGCAAAACACGTAGCTTTTTCAAAAATGCCTTTACCAACTACATATACTCCTGCTTCCTCCAAAGCTGCAAAGGCTACAAGCTCGTTCAAACACCTACTGATTTTGCAACACAGAAATTTATAATTTATGCTAAGAAAAACCGTGGGATTAAAAAAGCAGATAAAAAGCAAATGAAATCAAGTCTATACACATATCTGTACTGGTAAACAGTTGTTAGAACACTGGTGCTAAGCACCCCCACAGCCCCAAGGACTGCTTGCTGCAGCTGAGTAGCCAGGTTGCTGTAGTCAATTTGTGTAGTTGATGCTCAGAGGAGAGATAACATAATGCTCGTATTGACAATATTGTTTAGTGAAACACAGGACAGAGAGGAAAAATAGCTGAGTAAAGCTTAATCCTGAAAGACTGGGTAAGGGGCTACATTTAAAAGATTTGAGCAGTTATCTCCAACCAACCTGAGCACCAAATGTGACTGGATCCAGCTTTACTAATGGGGGAGGAAGGAATACGTAGCTGCACCATGTACAAATCAGACTGGGAAGTGCTAGTAAAGAATTATAATTTTCCCCAAGTAAATCTATGTTAGCCTAGCTACCTTTCAGCATCTGGCCCTCAACACTTACAGTGTGGAAGAAACAATCAATTTAAATGGTGAAAATGATATCACCATCTCCGGTTTGTGGAATCTGTGTCTAAATTTGCAACCTGGGACACCTGCCATGTCGGCACTGAAGTGGCAGATGTTGCCTCAGTATCTGCATCTGACCAAAGGTGCAGATGTAGGCTCTGACAAACATTTTCTAGCACAGATTTGCAGTCTGCAGCAATACAGAGTGTACTGTCCCATTTATTAAGCACTACTTCCCACAGGTGGCACATTGTGCCTTGTTCGGTGACCTGAAATGGGAGCCAGGAAATTTCTCTATGAAACAGTGATTTTGTCCTAATTAGAAGAAAACTGACAATGAGTTTGTTCTCAATCTAGTCTGACTGAACGTAACCCCAAGTCTCAGACCTTTGTGAGTCATGTGTTGCAGTGGAGGAAAAACACAACTGTTCCGTATTTAAATTTGTTGTTGGCTGCAGTTCACCAGTACTCCCTCAGATTACCTGAACATGCCTGAGGGAGGTTCAAATTCAGCATTTTATGCTTCTCAGGAAGCTATGACAGAAAGACAGCTGCTTTAATGTGAAGTATTCTTTCTACCTTTCTTTTTTCTTTGTTTGCTTCTTTCTTTCCTTAGTTAATACAAAGCAAAATATTTAAGAGAGATGATTCTAAAACCAAGGAGGCCTTTGTTTTCACTGTTTTTTCCTGCTCCCTTTATAATGGGAAAGGCAAATTCTTTCATGTAGCTCCACAGTGCCAGGTAATTTGGTTCACTGACAGAGATCACTGAAGAGTCTACTCCTGACAAGCTCTTCCCAGCAGGGTGAAACACTTCATTCCCAGGATGAAGTACGCCACTGTCTCAGCTGTTTCTTTGGAGCTTTCTAACTCGAGAGTTATTTTCTTGCCTTTCTACTTGCTTCTTTCAACATTCTCTATAAAGATGGATGGAACATTGACGAATGAATGTCCTACAAAGTGAGCTCCAACAGTAGGATGCGGACAGTAAAAAGATGCTGCTCCCACTGACCAGGTGCTGTACAACATACAGAAGATTGTTAAATATATCCATACTCTTATATTACTACTACATATCAGTTTCAATTTCACTGCAGTTTTGACACATCCTAGAACAAAAGGCTCAAAGATCTCAATTCATACTCATGACTAAAACCGTATCTAATTCAAGCAAGAACACTTTTGGCCCATTAACCGGGGGGCAGCAAATTTGGGGCTACCGAGACAAGACTCAGCTTTTCTCTGTGTGTTTCTTTATGTACCAAAGTGATAGACAGATTTCCTGGCTAGAGGTTTTGTTGAAGTCAGGACAAAACTGTGTTGATAACAGAACTGTTCCTATTTAAGGTTATTTTTAAAATTTATCTCTAAATAACTTTACCTAAAATGAAGGGTATGGGGCTAGTCTTCTAAGAAGGCAGAAGTGGGAACTGGCCTTAGTAAACTGAACATGTTATCCAAAATTTAAGTTGGTAAGTTTACCATCATAGGAAGTTGCTATCTTTGACTCCAGAGACAAGTATCACCATCTACATATGGCCTGTGATACTACACATGGCACGGGCTCCCGACAGTACTGAAAAGGTTGGTCTTAAATTGTGGTTTTGCCTATTGTTTTCTCCTGCTTTTAGGATGACATCTAAGAAAACAGGCTTGGGAGAAAAATTACCAGGCCAAATGGATGATGAAGTTTTTATAGCCATAAGTTAACAAAAAATAGTACAGAAAGATAAGCAGTTTTACTGAAAAAGTTCATACCAGTACATACAGACAGCAATATTCAGTGTTTGCAAACAGGTTATGTATGCTATATTTGGTCAACTGTCAGATGTCAAAATCTTGACACTGTCAAGCATGTTTAAAATGCTTCTTAGAGACACCTCAGACACAGACCAAGTTCAAAACACCTCAGACAGAAGTGACATGTTTTGAAGAATAATGCTCAAAGTCCTGAAGAAGGTGTATCAGAGAATGCCAACATGTTACTTAGGAGTTCCTGAAGGCAGGACAGCTATTCAGAGAGGACACTGAACGAATAGCCTATGTCCATGATCTTTAACATGGATGCACCCTGAATGAACGTCTATATAAAGGCAAAAATCTGGGAGCTCTGTCTTCAACCCAAAACATAATGCATTCTGGTTTGGACCTTCGCCTGCAGTGCAATTTTACCTACAGCTCACCAGAACTGGGTAGAGGAACTGCACTTTACTTTCAAGATCTTAATATGGGGAAAGCTTGCATATAATTATACCTTCTATTTTATTTATTCTACATTTTATTTCACAATGATGTTTAATAATTGTTAGACTTTTAATTTCACAGTATTGCTTACTTATTTTTTTTCTATATTATTTTCTGTAGGAAAGAGACATATCTAGGCCCTAAGCCTCCCACTCCTTAGAAGAAATTTGCACATGTACACAATGGGCGGCAGTCATTTGAGAAAATGAGAGCATCTGTGATATAGATATCTATATAACAGCTGACCACCTAAAGTTACACTTTATGTCAGTGGAAAAATTAAGCACATTTAGGATGCAGTGTCTTTCACATGAAACACCCACCTTATATGGGTCAGGTGAACAGTATTCTGAAATGCTTATTTCACCATACGACATACAAAAGTAGCATTAGGTCATAAGTCAGAGCGAAATATTACAAACTTGTAAAGTTAGGTAGGATGAAGCCTATCTTCTCTGTATCCTGCAACTGCTTTCCACTCTGCATTTTCTTTGTCTTTGGTCTTCATTGCCATAAAAGCTAAATGATTTAGAAATTCTGAACTCATTCTCTGTGAAATCAAGCAAACACTTTTTTTTTTTTTTTTTTTTTTTTTTTTTTTTTTTTTTTTTTTTTGGTTGTTATTTTGAAGAATGGAAACCATAGCGTACTCAGAAACTAAATTATTTGCACAAAGTTACACACAAAGTCTGGAGTGTATTGTAGAATTGAGTATAGATGTATGAACTCCAGTTGAGAGCACAATCACAAAACATTCACAAATTGACCTTTCAATTTCTTACCCCTGGGTGTCTGAGCATAGCCCCTTCCAAAACATCTGGCAAATAGCAATTTTCAAAAATAATGCTGATCTTTGACCTGAGGATCTCCTCTCAGCTCTTTATGGCCTTCTCATCCAGTTTTAACTGTGCAGTTTGCTGGACCTATGAAATATATTCAATAACACATCCAGCATTGTAGGGACTCACGACATCCCTGCCATGCTATAGGTTCCAGATGTAGTGACAGACTCATCTCAGAATAACAGTACAGTAACAAATACACATCAGCAGTATGGTTACCCAAGTCAAAGCAACAGTAAATCCAGTATATCACTAAGAGTGCGATGAACTTAATATCTGGGCACACAAAGATTTATGTGGTGCGGTTATCAGGGGCCAGCAGGAAGCAGAGCATTTCTTCTTCTCTAGATAAGCAACTCAGACCCACTGACAGGTTTAGGGAATTTCAAATTCCCTGATCAGACTGTTCTTTTTTATTGTTGACTTGCAGAAGCACCACCTGCATGTGTTAACCTGTCATCACACCCCACTCCTGCTCCTCTCCTTGCTGGTCCTCCCCTGTGTGTGCACGGTGCTTGGATGTTACCTGAAATGGTGCGTGACCACCATATGGAGCTGTACCTATATAAGGCATGTGGTCACCCAATGGAGAAATACTGTATAAAGCAATAGGAGCCACAGAGGCATGTTTTATGAAAATCAGTATATATTATTTTGGTTTACTTCTTCATAGTTTTCTGCACAGTGTTGAAGCAATTTCCCACACTCAGTAAAAGTCAGATGTAGTATCTAATTAACTGCCCTATCCTTAGTAGATAGGTACCTGCAGTAAATGTTGGTAAATAGTCCTCCCTATGCTGGTCTCTGGAGAGTAAAATGTTAATTAATCCTGAGTCAAAAGCTTATATTTCTGGCTAATTCAATATATCCACCTTGACAACTATTTCATTTTTTATCTGTTTCTGGACTGGCACTTATAGATTTTATACCACCTTTTTAATCATGTTTCTTCTCTACACTAAGTATTATTTATCAAGAGATCTTTATTCAATCACATCAAAAAGTTAATCAGTAAATGTGCATCAGATTAAAACATCCAGTGCTTGAGAAACCTTTCATGCAATGACCTTCATTAGTTTGATTTTGATAGATAGTAGTTTGCCATACTCTTACATATTTTTAACTTAAAAAAAACCCCAAACAACAACCCACAACTGTATGAAAAACACAGTGATTGGTAAAATTGTGTCCAGCAAGATAACTCCACCTTTTCCTTTTATTCTCTTTCCTTTCATTATAAAGCTGTGGAGCCAAGACTGCAGAAAATTGTATAATCTTATAGCACTTGAAACACAGTCCTTCAAAACATTATTTATAAAATGTTTCAGGATGGCTGAAATAGCAGAGGGCACAGCTAACCACACTGTTTTTTTCCCTTTTCCTGCCCGGAGACCATCCAAGCTGATTCCCACCCTTGCTCTTGCAGTGTACAGTCTGAAGTGGGAAAGAAGAGAGATGTGTCCCAATGGCTCTGATTATAAGCCATGCAAAACCACATTACAAATTAACAGAGCGCCTAAAACACACACTGTTCTGACAGAGTACTGAAGTCTTTTATCAACTTCTTGTCCTTGATCTTGTCCTATGTCTCCCTGTCAGTCCCATGCCATTCATCATGGTTCTCTTCAGCATTCCCAGCACTGAAAAACTAATAAGGTATGATACATCCCATTGCCTCACAAACAAATAATGACAAATTATCCCATTATATAAATACATTCATACGGTTGGTTACCTACTTCCCTAACATTGTACAACGTATCAGAGGTGAGCATAGAAGTGGGAGGTAAAAAAAAATACACCGTAATTTGAAAGAAATCTTAACAAAGAGGAGAGAATAAAGTGACAAAGAAGAAAGAAAATAATGGTTTCATTATCTTTGAATTTTCTGTTAGAAGTTAAAATTAATGTTCCTTTCAGTGTTCACTGGCAACACATCTTGAACCACAGCTTTACAATACATTGCAAAAAACAAGACAGATGAAAGGGATAGAAAGAGATGAAGACTTCAGGCTACAGAATTACAATCAGATAATCCACTTCTTTATATTATCACTAACTACTGTGAACAGTTATCAATTCAGTGTCTGGTTCCAGGATCAGCAGCTATATACACTGTGGCATGAGTATTATTCAGTTCTCTTAAATACCAATCACGTATTTGCAAAGATAATATTGAAAAAGAAAAAGGAAATTACTACCAAGTGTTGTATTTTCCAGTCCTCCAAGCTGTACAAAAGTCTCCAGAAAAATGCCCTTTGCCACCACAAAATTCAGCAGCCACTGTTTCTCTTACTGGCTTGCAGTATAGCAAGTAATAACAAACAAACAAACAAACAAACAAACAAACAAACTAACTAACTAACTAACTAACTAACTAACTTGCTCTTGAGCACAGAAATATTCATGAACAGAGTGCAAAATATTTTCTTAGCTGAGTTTAGAAAAAATATTTTTAAAGCGGTTGGGTTATTCCTCCTCTTACTTACCACGTTTGTAATGAAGCAGCAAAAAGATTGCAAGTTTGAGCTACAACACATGCTCCTGATGGAAGCAGCTTGCTTAACAAAGCTATATAAACCTAAATATAAATGCATTTCCATAAATTCCTATATATTTACAATCACAATTTTTAAATACTCATTTGCATGCAGACCTCTAGCACAAGTTTCTGGTAGGAACCTCTCTCTGTGCAATGCAGTACATTAGAAGGTATTAGATCAGGGACCACAGGCTGATGGCTGATGCCTCTTGTCCATAATTCTTCCAGGAACTGAGGTTACACTAACAGGTCTGTAGTTCCCTAGTTCTTCCCTCGATCCCTTTTTGTGGATTGGAAGAAGATTGTCTAGCTTCCAGTCAGCAGGCACCTCCCCAGCCTCCCAAGACCTTTGGCAGATCACAGAGAGAGGTTCTGCCATATCATCCACTGTCTCCTTCAGAACTCTGGGATGAATCCCATCAGGCCCCATGGACCTGTGAGCATTCAGATGATAGAACTGGTCCCTTCCAATTTCAATGTCCACAAATGGAAAGTCACTGTTCCCACACTTACGGTCCTCTGACTCAGGACCGGACAACCCAAGGTCTAGCAGTATTATTAAAGACTGAGACAAAAACTGCATTGAATGCCTCTGCTTTTTCTTCATCCCTATTAGTAGACGACCATCTTCAACAAGTCCAATGTTTCCTTCAGAGCTCCTTTTGCTATTAACATGCATAAAAAAGCCCTGGACAGTTTCAGCTCTAATTGAGCTTGGGGCTTTCAGGTCTTCTCCCTGCATAAACGAACCACAGCTCTGTACTCTTCCTGCAAAGCCTGACCTTGCTTCCAAAGATCACACAGTTTATTTTTCATCTTGACCTCCATGAGGAGTTGCCTGTTCAGTCAAACTGGCTTTATGCCCTGCTTGCTTGACTTATGACACAGTGAAACTGCCTGCTCCCATATATTTAGTTTAAATGTTTTGCTAGTTCTATATTAAAGCTGGTTTCTTTAATAGGCAACAGTTTCCTCACCAGAAACTCTGGGGAGTTCAAGGAGGAAAAGATAAGGGGTGGTGGAGCTGCAGGGTAGTACAGTGCCAGGTGACAGTTCAAGGTGGTAGCAGAAGACTCCTGATGTCTGAAAGACTATTGTAAGAGGAGTTAGAGATCTGCATAATGTGTAATTCAGACATATGGCTTCCCGTTCCCACCTCCAGTAGATACTTAGGTATTGCTTTATTTGTCTTGTGGTATTAGTAGTCACAGAGCCCATGGGCCCTACTAGCTTAACTTATTTCTGTAATCGTATGGACTGGTAGCTTGCACTTCTGATTGGAAGATGAGACTTGAAATAATAGAAGTGGTTTCACTGCTCAAGGATGAAAATATGAAGCTGAAAAACTGGTAATACAGCAGTGACATTAATAGTGTGTGATTGTGGATATGATACGTGCATTTTGTACAATTTTTATGACATTCCTCACATTGGAGGGGAAGGGGAAATTAAAGCCCAGCTAAAAGCAAATGACCCAGAAAATAAATTTCCTTGATCAGGAAGAAGAGCCACCCTGATCAGCATTCCTCAAAGTCTCTTACCGCTGACCAGAAACTTTGCAATGCAGATTTTTTTTTTTTTTTTTTTAATCTAATGAAATTTCCTTTGGGCATCTGCTGTCACCAAACTGCATGATATACTCTGCAGACCCAAACAATTCTGAAGGTGACATTGTGTGCCCAACATAGCTGCACAGAAGCAATGTGCTTGCAGGCTGATTTTCACTCTGCAGAGCTTGGAGAAAGTGACTATTCCCACTTCAGCACTTTGAAATTAATTTTATACATGGGGGGAATACATCCCGCAGAAAACCTGCTGGAATCCTTTGGACTATGAAGCATTGCTGTGAATGTTTCTCAGAAATGTTTGAAGGAACATACAGATTGCTCTGAACACATGCTGTGGATGGCCCTTTTTGGTGTGTGTTTATTAAATATGTCACAGTTAAGACTCCATTTTATGTTGTCACACATGTACATATGTGAAACACATGGTGAAACTAAAACACTAAAACACTGTCATTGACACAATTACTCAGCTTAGCAACGCACATTCCTTTGAAGTCCTTCTCCTTTTAAATTTGCATTTGTGCTCGCAAAGCACTTGTTCTTGATTGATGGCTTAACAAAATGCTCCATGGTATGACCAACAGCCTCCCAGAAAGGCCCAGTTTCTTGTGCAACATACAAGTAACAACAACACAAAGAGTTTAGAACTCCAGGTGTTCATTTCCATTCCTGGTGAATGAACCATTTCTACTTCAACAATGATACCCTGATACATCCTCCTTAACATTTCTATATCTTAGTTATCAAAATTCCTTACACTCATATTTCAAACGTACTGGTTTTGTATTTTACAGATCATATCAGTTTCCTGTACCAACCAGGGAATGCCCCAATCTCTACTTAGATGAAAT
>VWYH01011075.1:237533-359848 GCA_013399365.1 Pampusana beccarii | reverse complement strand
ACTTTTCTGTCTTTCACGATAACACCTCTGCAAAAGACCAAAAATTACGCAAGCGGGCAACCCAGAGGGCTATAAAGGCCAACCCTGGGCAAGCAGTGGTGGCATCCACCCACCGTCCTGAGGACCACTCTGCCCACCAGTCTCACCACATGAACTGAACAAGACACTGGAGGATGCCGCATATCACTGGACCCAAGACTGCGAACTCCATCATACATAAAGCAGAGCCGTACGGATGGTGAAATCTTTCTCTCTCCTTTCTTTCCTATAGTTCTATTCTTTTGCTTTCCTTTTAGTAAGTAATATGGTAACATAAGATTTACAGCCCCACATATGCTACAAACTTTCTATGTTTACCAATTTAATGTAAAATAACGTAAATCCTTCTGCCACCAGATCATTTGCTAACTGGGCCAAGCTGCAAAATAAAAGCCTTTTATGGACCTTAAGTACTGTGTGTACTGTTTCCCAACCAAGGAGACCCACGAACGTGAGTCACCTCTCCTCCTGACTCATAACTCTGGGCAGGACTTGACAAGGAGCAGCATGAAATCTGCAGTTCTATTTGGTACCTTTTCTACCTCAGTTTCATCAAATAATCATTTTAACATATTGCACATTTCTTGTTCATAAAGAACAGCTATTGTCTGATAAGCATTTAGGAGAAACAATCTTTCCTTCGGTGTTTCATGCACAAAGTAGCATGCACTTAGTTACTAATCTTAACAGTAGAGACAATATTGTATACTTTAAATGGGAAATGATTCATAAAAAATGCATGCACCTAGACTTTAAATTTTATGAATGATTTCCTTCTAATAAATGTATTATCTGGGTCACTCATTAGTGTAAACAACTAAATTTGTCTTCTGTTTATGATATAATTTACATTGTTCTACCATTGTAATAAGGCAATCTACCATTCTCTTCAAATACCTCACCAAATGTATGGCCTTGATGCTGCTAGGGCTACTGCTAAGGCTGCATCAGCTTTCACTGCATTGCAGCTGTTTCTCCCCTTCGTTGGATTTTAGTGTGTGTGATAAAAAGGCCTTATGCAGCTCATTTTAAGTTCCAATGCAAAATTCAGCTTAACAAGACTTTTGTCTGTGCTCAGTTAATTTCTACTCCTTCTAAACTCCTAATACACTGTTCAATAAAATTGAAAGTTTTAGAAAGTTTTCATATTTCAGTTATTTTTTATGTTGTGGGCTTAGTTTATTGACCCTAGATTTATGCTCTGTGCTCCGAAGCTGGGTGTTCCTCCCTGTTTTGCTTGCTTACAGTGATGATCCAGACTGAGTTTTCCCTTTCCACTCAATTGCATTTCATTCTTTCTGTGCTTTCAAAGCCTTCAGCTCTGTAGTCTAATCAAACCAGTGAGTTTGTGTACTTTCAACTTAGGCGCTCTCAATTTTTACTCAGATCTCGATTTAGAGACAGGTAACTACAAAGAATTGTGGAAGAGCCTCATTCAATGACTACAGGGAAAAAGTAGATTGAGGTAGATTACAGAAGCAGTCTTAGCCTTCCACATGGAATGGTGTGCTCTGAACTCGCCATCAGCTCTCAGAGAAAGAGGTGTCAGGAGTTTTAACAAGCAGTTTCACAACAACATCAGTGTACTTATAAAAGGAAATAGAATGGAAGAAATGGTAAAACAAAAAAATGCCAAACACTACTGTATAAAGCAGTGGCATTGTCACACCTTGAATATCGCGGTCAGCTCTGGACCCCCATTTTAAAGAGGATGCAGTAGAACTGAGAAGGATCAAAGACAGGCAGCCTGGATGACTAAACATACAGCATGGCTGGTGTCCCAAAAATGATTGAATCAACTTGGGACTATTCAGAAATAATTTTGGGAGGGTTGTAATAAGGTTATATATAAAATTAGGAGAGGCATGGAGAAGGTACACAGAGTAACATTCATAAAACAGGGAACAACTCCAAAACATCTGTTCTAACACAGAAGCTTGAAGCATTAATGTCATTATCAAGTGGTGCAGTTAAGCAAACAAATGGAAGTGCTTCTGTGCAAGCTGTATACTTAAGCTCTGGAGCTCTTTGCCACAGGATATTGTATATTGAGTTTACATGGACTCAAAGACCCATTAGAGAAGTGCATGGAAGAAAAGAATTCTATCAAGGGCTAACCCAGATACCAACCCCAGCACATGAAGACCCAATGTCTTGTGCTACTGCAAATTAAGAAAGATTGCCAAGGAAGTATCAGACATGTTTCATACATCTACCTGCATATTCGCTATTGGCTATCAATTATCAGGGTTAGATGAAAACATGGATAAAAAATAAACATTCATCTACTGAAAATTTTAGAAATTAAAATATTGAAAAAGAGGTAAAGATGTACATGATATGAAGGAAAAGACAATGTAGACTTTGATATAACCTGAATATTGCTTATTTCTTTTAAAAGGCAGTATGCATTACTGAATCAGCTCAGAACCAGTGATTATTTTCTATACGCAGATTTTTCAATCATTGCTTCTTGCTACATGGAGTGTTAGGGGAAAAGAATACCTTGGATGTTTACACACAGGAATTTCTGACCTAGAACAATCATTATAATCAATGCTTGAGGAATAAAAGCCCCTTGTTTTATAATACTAGTTAAAATGACCTATTTATTTGACTTTACTAATTTCCCTTCATCCTGTCTCCTGTTTCATAGCAAAGTACTTGGTAAATTTTAATTTGTTCCTATATCTGACCTCAGAAATGAATCAAATTTTAGCACCTGGTGGCATGTGTAGAATTCATTATGTATTGTTTAAATAACCCTTCTATTTACAAAATATACGAAGTAATACTTCCCTAAGTAGAGGAATAATCAAACTAGAGGAGAAATTAATTTCTCCAAAGGAGCTCTCAGTCAAATCTCTCTCAGCTTTTCTCCAGGTAAATTACTAAAACATCAGACACTACCTGGTATTTCCTAGCCTGTCTACTCCCAGCTTCTTTGATCTCTCTCTCTTCTTTTCTGCGGCCAACGCTTTTAAGAAACAACATGCGGAGAGAGTACTCAGCTCAGACATTCTTTGCTTGTGACTGGATTTTGGGATGTGTTTGTAGGCGGGGACATGGACACTTTCAGTGCTTTGCCTTCAAAGCACTGGACTTGTTTCTTACCATGGCCTCTATGAATGACAGAAACTACAACTGATGCATGAAGAATATGGTTCTTACCATCACTGCAGAGGATACCAGACCTCCCATATGGACAAAGGCAAACAGCATCTTGCCTAGACTTTGGAAAACACGTAGCACCATTTCCACATGGATTTTCATCACAAGTTGCGAACTGGCAGAGTTTTCCAGAGTAGAGTTTAGGGCATTCACAAAACCAATTTTCCGCATCACTGAAAAATTTAAATTAAAAACAAAAAAAATATGTATCAGTACAAAACAAACTTAAAAAAAGAGGATGGGTTTTATACTCAGAAAATCAGTAGCATTTGACTTATGATTGTAATACATTTCTTTGTTTCTACTCTCTTAACACTTTTGTTCTTGTGTACCTGGCATTAGCGATGACACAATGCTTTATGGGTGACTTGACAGGTTCTTCTGGGTTTAATTTTACATTTTAATTTATCTTTCCTTTCATGGTAAGAGATGTGACTTTTCTAACGTCTCACTAGTTATTTGTTCTGCTGCTTTCATAACAAAGTTGAAAAAACTGCTACAGAAAAACTACTGTTCTATTATGTCTAAAAAAATGAAATAAAGTGAAAAACAAAAATGTGAAGTTACTAGTTTACTTTGCAAATGGTAACATCATTTGTATGTTCAGGTATTACATATAGCTTGTGACAACACAGTAGGATGAAAAGAAAAACTGAAATACGACTATTTACAGTAGTGATTATAGCGAAATTGAACCAGAATAAACAGGTAATATCTCTGCTTTCATATATCTTATGTTCTCAGTCATAGAAAGAATATTAGAACAGGTAAGAGAAAAAATAAGTTACCACCAGTCTTGAAAGGTGATAAAAACAAATGTTTAGAAATGTACATATTCAGTTTGTATGAATTATCTTTTCTTTAGTGTACATAGATAGTACAATGACAGATATGGTATGAAACCCAAAATTAGATAGGAAAAGCAGGAGTGTGAGACATTTCCATCTATCACGTATTATAAATACAATTTCATTAAAGGTCTTATTTAATTTTCTCCTTGTTTTATGACTGAAATTAGATGGCAGCTAGATAGGTCAGTTCATGTGATTACTACACATCCTCGGTAGTGAACAGAAACATGTCTTTCTTATACTTGATAAGGTCACATGTGCCTGTGGGTATGAATGCAGAAGACGTGATGTGAGCTGTATCAAACCACAGTCATTATGTCTTTCCAGATAATAGCATAATCATTATGATGATCAGTGATAAAATGTCAAATACATGTGATTTCTAAAAATCTGTTCACTGCTTATAATATCCATGCAATCAGGTTAGAGAAGCTGAGAAAACTCCTGTGTTTTTTAAAAGAGGGGCATAAGTAAGTCTTGCGACAGTCTTTGTGCATAGCAGTTGATTAGTGTGTTTCTAAACTGACCACCCGCAGGTCTGGGGAGTGAGGATCTCAGCTGGAGAGTCTATCAGAATGAATCTCATGAATAATGCCTCCAGACACCTTTGCAAAAGAAAATTGCTATCAGCTGCAATAATAAATTTCTATGTGTAGCCTGTTCTATTTATAGATTTGCTGCAGACACCAGGAGAGGAATGTAAATGAG
Organism: Pampusana beccarii; assembly: GCA_013399365.1. Taxonomy (NCBI): domain Eukaryota; kingdom Metazoa; phylum Chordata; class Aves; order Columbiformes; family Columbidae; genus Pampusana; species Pampusana beccarii. Next base: position 355,079 of record VWYH01011075.1, on the reverse strand, counting down.
ACACCGGATTGCTTTCATTTGTGCAGCATTGAGAAGCCTGCTTTCAACGGTTTTAATACCAGCATTACACAGTTCAGCTAATTAAAAAAGCAACAATAAACTGAATTCTTCCCGGAAATCTACAATTGATGGTGATGATCTCTAAAACTAGTTATCAAATGTGTTTCTGTTTGTTTATAGAAGACAGATCACCACTGCTGACTGACAAAATACAGAGAACTTAGTCTTCATCTTTAAAAAACCAATTTTCATACATTCTTCTATTGAGCTGTATATGTCAACATTGTCCACTTCTTTCTATGGTCTTTTGCTCTTGTGGAGAACATTAAAAATAATAGGTCTCATAACAAATTGTGAGGAGCTTATTGTTATCAAAATGAGTGATGTTTTAATGTTTCGCTGTTGATGCCATAACATCCTAATAACAAAGAATAATTAATCCCAATGAGGTAAAGAAAACAGTTTTTTAAAAGTTCTACAAAATAATACAAAACCTGAAAATATAACAGCTAACCACACAGAAAAAATATCACAGCTAGCTCACAAGAATTAGTATACCAAAATATGAAGTCACAAATGACTTGTAATTCTTTCTCCAAGCAGTCTGTAACTGTACTTGGTCAAGAAGAGGGCAAGGGCTCCCATATTCTGCTGAACTAATCTCAGCTGCAAGAAACACAGAAATTCTTGAATCACCAGGGACTTCTCTCCCCCCAAGTGGATTTCACGATTTCATTACATCCTTCTATCCTTTATAAATGCAAGAAGCAAATGAAAGTGGACAGCAAATCCGAGAGGTAGTATCTTTTGCCTATGCTGTACACCTGTGAATGGCTTCAGGAAAAGATTATTGGATAATTACATACACAAGCTGAAGAAAATGAATAACGTGTGAAAGAAACAAGGAAAATATCGGAATTTTGAGACCGCGAAATTAGAAACAAATTTGGAGTGTTTTGCTGAAATGTGTTACATGTCTTTATTAGTGCTTAAATTCAGCTCCAGAGCAGAATTTTAAAGTAAATCTCCTGGTTGTCCCCAGTTGAAGTGCCTTGGTTCACGTTGCAGAGTGGTCTCAAGAGTACATGAACTCAATTTCTTTCAGATGAACCTGCGCCAGAACATTGCCTCACACCTCAGGTACTCCAACTGCTACTGGACATTCAGTCCATGGGGCCATATGAGGTCTAGTGTGAGTTAAAGCTCCCTGAAATGTGAATAATGGGGATACTGGGTCCTCAGCACTAATTGATTTGCCCTGTAAATCTGCTCCTATTGAACTACACTACCTGCTAATATGGATGCAGATTTATAAGCCATCAAAAGAATATCAGACAGTCATGCTGTATATTATATATCAGAAAAGGCTCCAGACTTTAAACTGGAGTACTGATGAACTCCAGAATTAGACAGAGAAAAAACACCTAGCCACCCAGAATCATAAGAAGGAATAATGTCACAAACAGTGAGAGAAAATGAGAGAAGAGACAGAAATACCGTAGAAGAGGGGTAGAAGAAACAAGAACAATACTCCAAGAGCACCATCATAATATGTCTTATGATATATGAAGAAAAAACCGTTGGGAAAATGAACTGTTCTCGGACATTCTTATAATCCTTCTCTGAGGTGGTAAGGGACACACCTTTCATTACCATTTCCCATATTAAAAAAGGTCTTTGCTCTTTGGTCTACACGTCAGATTGGAAAGAAAATAATCAAGAAGCATTTGTGTGGTATGACATGAAACTGGTAATTCAGTAATACAAATTCTTCTCCTTGAACCAGTACTATGTCAGTGGTCCAATTTGATGAAATCAAAGTTTTATATCAGATGTCTCTGTGATGCCAACACAGGTTTTCATGACCTTTTTTTTTTTGCTATTACACAATGTAGAGGAGTCTGGATTTTAACGTTTGACATTAATAATACAGTCACAGCTGTATTTAACCACAATTTTGACTTTGAAACTAGTTCTGTTTTTAAAATAAAATATTATAATCCCTCTGTACAATGTGTTGTAGACATCATTTCTATTCCAGTGAAACAGTTCTGTGGTTCTCAATTTTTCTAAATTTTTGATATGCCTGTGCTTTTTCCGTCTCTAAAGGGGGACCACTATGCTTTGTGTTTCCCACTGACAGCACTGTACACGCCATTTGTGTAGTCATACGTGAGAGGCTTCCTGAAAGGAAGCACACTCAGCACCCTTTAATCATGACAGTGGTAAGCTGACAATGTCAAAAACTACATGTCACAGTGGGTTAAATATTTAATGACACAAGTTCTTTTAGTGCTCTCACTGTATTATCTGGGACAAAGCTATGGAATTTGAGGTAACAGTTTCCAAAGCTTCCTCAGCTAATAAATAGATGTAATTTAGTTTATTTTAAACTCGTTACTCTTACTTATCCCTAGTGCCATTTTGGTTTAAATTACTGGAAAATGAAAGGAGCATCATACTTCATCAGTTTAAACTTTACGTTGAATTACACTTCACACAAAGATTCATTAAATGTCTTCTAGAAAATACCAGGATAATGTAAAGGTGATTAGGATCTTCCTTTGAAAGCTTTGTGGAATAGCCCAATCTAAAGAAACTCATTGCAGCAAGAAGGATAACCATATCTCATCAATAATCTTAAAAACGTCAAAGGACAATACATAAAGGAGGCATTTCTCCCTTGTGAACAGCAGGCGTTTTTCTAGTATATAATATATCTGCCAATCTTTCCTTGCATTATACAGCTCCCAAAAATCAATTCAGCTTTCCTGCTGCTTTAGTACTTTCACCCAGGTCTCCTCAATTATGATATGTTCACTAGATCCGAGTGCTTTACTGTTTTGAATCCTTTTTTCCTGTATCAGGAATTATTATTCTGCAAGCTCTGGTGATTCACTTCAAATTTCCTTTCACTGAAAGCACTTTCTAAACTGCTTCTCTTCATATAAACAACCACTGACAGGCCCTGTTTAAACCAAGTCTAAATCACTTGTGGACTAAATTGGTTTTGAAAACTCCTAGGGAAAATATTTCCAGATTGGTTGGGTGCACTCATGGAAAAAAGCTTTTGCTTTAAATTTTGTTGGAGACAGGCTTAAACTCAGAGTTATACTGCTTCTAGAATGGACTAAATAGAAGCTCACATTTAAAAGACACTTCCAAATTCTTTGATCTGGGTTAAAAGTTTTGGAGTGGAAAGGTTCCAATTCCACTTCAAAAAGAAGAACAGGAGTGACAAACAGGCTCCAGCACCTCGCTTGCCTGCTGCCGACGTACAAGAAAGAAACTATAGCATACAAAATGGTTCAGCTCAAACAGAAAATTAATTTATAGGACTCAACTAAGAAATTTAATTAAAATAGCTACTTAATCAATCCTAGTCAGACAACAATGAGCATCTGATCAATCTTATCATTAAGCATATACATATGAGATTCCTTGAACAAGCATCTACTACCTAAACCTTTGAAAGTACATCGGAGTTGTGTTTTGAGTTAGTTATGACTCGGGAAGGTCATAATTTGGTTTATGGAAATGATGAAGGAGGAAGAGGTCTTGCTTCTTGGCAGAATATCTATTTCAGACCTTCAAAGATGTCATTATTTTCAGGAATTTAGGATTGTTACCACTTATTTTAAAATGTACTCATTCATTCAAATATCTAACACAGTACTATCTAATTTTTCAGGATCATGAATCCTCCTCTGGAGTCTTTTATAAACACTCTTTAACTCCCATTTTCCACTCAGATAGTGAATATACAGGTGATTCCCCATCACACGAAGGATACACATCCATTAAAAAGTATGATGCATAAAAAGTCCTGTGCTTTACTGTGACAATTATGACTGTCCCTCTCACACAAGAGGATACACAATTGTGGCATCAAGCACTTCTGGACACATAATACTTAACGGTGGATGGTTAAGGATCCCTCAGGAAAAAGTATAGCAAGCAATGGTTGGTGAGAACAATTTATGTGGGCAGCAGTCCATTCCCTGGCCACATCTGAGAAGAGAAATAATGGTCTATCACACTGGGTCCATTACAGGGGCTGTAATTAGCTCTGACACTTCTTCCCCAATCTCCTCAGTCTTTTCAGTTAAAACTACATTTTATCTTTCCTTGTGTTGTATGGAAAAACAATAAATAGAGTTTTCCATCTGCTAAAATGTATTTATAAACTGAAATGAAAAAAAAATTTAAACCAGTTGAAAAACAATGGTTTTGATAATAAAAAGTAGCACTATCTGAAACATGGCCAGGGAAGCACTTAAACATTTTCAACAGCATAAGGTAGAAGCCAGATCTCCACTTCTCACTGAAATCACATGCTGCCTAACTTGTTTGTCCTTTGAAAATATCTCATAATTCCTTATGACAGAAAGTTTCCAATTGCTCCCAGCAATCCCTGGAGCCCTAAACAGCCTTTGCTTCAATATATCTGCTATTTGCAGCAGAACTCATGAGCACCATATCCAAAGCGGTAACACTGGACATCAGTACGCAGCATATTGCTTATTGCACTGTTTTCATTAAACATGTATAGTATACTATCAGTAATTTTTATTAAATTTTTAAAAAGTCTTTTTAGCACAAAAACATTATTTCAGTGTTAGATGAATTTATAGGTTGCAGAACTATGTAACTTCGTAACTTGTAAGATTTCAAAGTCTCCTCACAGAGTAATTGCTACACTGATCATGAGGAGATGGATAACAACAAAACTGAAGAACAAAATTTTGAATAGTTTGTAAAATAACTGCATTTACTTTAAATTCACAACATAACAATTTTGAACTATAATGACTATAATCTAAAACCAGAACTGTCTACTGTGGAAAGATAAATAAAGTTAGTGTAAATCTAGGTGTTCATTACACTTTCCTTTATTTCTCAGTTTCTTCCTAATAATTATTTTTTGTTTCTAAAATAGATTTTTATTTATGTATTTATTATTTTAAACTTTCGTAGATGCAAATTCTTCCTATTCCGTTCTGAATTCAACTTACAGAAAGACGTTTTTGTAACCACTTTTTAATTGCATTGTCACTAGTTTGACCAATTTGCAACTGCAATGATCAGTGGCTCAGCATTTCCTTTATATCTATTCAGCACCCATTGCTACTTTCTTGTAAGCCTTGTCTTGTACAAGGCTGGAAGCCAGGAATCTCTTAGGAACTCACATAAAAGGGTAAGTTAGGCTTTGACCTTGCAGGGCACCATCACCTTCCCACAGTGATTTGCTCCATTCACAGAATTACTTCCCAATACCACCTTCTTTTCAACCCTAGGTACCATCATTGGTCCTCCTAGTTTCAACTCAGTCTGATCCTTCTGTTTCTTGCTTAAGAAAACAGAGATCATTTCACCATACGCACATAACACAGTGTAATATTTACATATAAGCATTAATTTACACATAAGCTAAACCATACCTTCTTTGAGCTGGCATAATCTTTACCACTCACTTTGGATACTTGCTTTTCTAACAATCCTACAAATGCCACAAGAGATAAATTCTGAATGAATGAATTTCATGGAGGAGAATCTGAATTGAATCTTTCTTAGAGGGTTAATCTTTCCACATTATATCTGCACCCTATTTTTGTCAGTGATTGTCAAAAGAAAATTTGTACCTCACTTGTTTACGTCTTAACAAAAACACAAAACTGGGTGTACAGTTGCCCACTTTGCTTTTTCTCTGGACAGTTAACAGAGCCACAGGAAGTCTTAACTGGGATAGAGCAGGTATTACGATAAGGCTTTTCCATGGAAGGGTATGACTATGAGCCAAACTTTTACAACAATATTTTAATATTGATGAGGGTGTCATATGTCTCCACTTTGACACTTCAAAGCTTGCATGTAGTTTCTAATTCTTTAATTGTACTTGTTTTCCATCCATGGGCCTTGGCAGCTTGCTGATTTTTCTGATTCTTTCAAGTGACATAGTAGAAGATAAAATTCTTCCCTACAAATCATGCCTCAAAGCAGTAAGCAGTCATAGACAGATATTCTTTGTGTTTGCACAGTGACTAGGACTAGTGAAATGTAGTTCCTTGTTCCTTCTGCCTATTCATTACTGCAAATATGAATAAATAATAACATTAATATATATTACAAATTGTACTGTTCTTGTAACATGTCATGGTGTAATTAATACACTAAAAATGCAACACTGACCTAAACAGTAAAGAAAGCAGTTCAGGAAACTGCTTGGACTTTTGTACATTCTTTGAAAGAGTATAACTTGAGATACAACTAGAAGTCATTCGCCTCTAAAAATATTTTTTCAAGCTCCTGGCCAAATGCATTTAACGACTACAACATGAAACAGGAGGCTGTAGCCTCTCAAACATCAAATCCCAGGAATGTTGTGGGCTCAGTTCATTTCTATTAACACCTGAATCTAAACCTAGTATGAAGCTTGAAGCGATATATGAATGACACACATCAACTACCCCTACCATATTTTCTACAAATTTAGTGCTTATGAAAGGTGTAGATTAGCTGAAATTCTCTGGTTGGCACAAACTGGATAATGTAAATTTTCTTACCAACAACCAAGGTAATTTTTCTGCCTCAGAGGTAATTCACACCTCTGTGACTTTTCAATCTGTGGTTTCTTTGACTGACAAGAGTTTTAACTGTAATGTAGATAACTCCTAGAAAATTGAAATAAGGCTGGGAAATTTCCAAAGACCTTTGTACAGCCCTCAGACTAGCATATCACCAGTCACATGATATAACTGAATTGGTAAATCACGTTAGAAGAACACTGATTTTCAGGAATCACTTCACATATACTTGGTAATAAAGTCTAGAGCTAAATCTTATCTCAGCCCAACAGTGGTGTTTCATCACTGGAGATATATTTACTTACACTATAAGCATGGAATATGTGGTGCTGAAACCCAGAGGAAAAANAAAAAAAAAAAAAAAAAAAAAAAAAAAAGCATCCTAGCTCTTAGAACAAAACCAGTAAAATTTGCCTCCATCAGACTTACACTCTCATGTTGATTGTAGTATAAACAAGAAAATACCATTTTTTTACTTCCAACCCAAAATCTCTCTTAAGGCTTGAAGGTGGATGTGCCCTGACTGTCTCCTTCTCTTCTTAGAGATTCACTTCCCCATTGTAGTCCAGATATCTTCCTCTACGATCAAGAATAGAGAGGAGAAGAAAGCCAGGACACTGTGTTCTTGTCCCTCTTTTCTTTGGAGTGCCATGAGCTCTCAGGAGTAAGAAATTCCTGCAGCACAGGATTTAGGCTTATAAATTAACTGAACTTTAGGACTTTAAGGAAAACTTCACAGATTCCCTTTGCCCATGGCTCTGTTTGAATATCTACAATCAATCCAGATTAAGACATTTAGCTAAATGACAGCAAAGGTAGATCACAAAACTTAAACCAAAAAGCAGTTAGGAACATAAGTACATTTGAAAGACCAATGTTTGACCTGTTTACCACAGTTTACTCCTACTACAAATTAAAGATAATGTATAGGAGACTGCACAAACCTTTTACACAGGCTAATTAGTTAAGCTTGCAAAACTGTTTGAACGTGAAAAGGGCAAGAGAAATGTTGAGTACTAGAACCACTGACAACATTGACTGAAGTCAAAAGCTGGCAATCACTGTGGTTAGCAATCACTGTGTGCTTTCCGTTTTTTTTACAATAGAGTATTTATCAATAGCTCGAGTTGTTCTGTCTTGTAGGTTGACCTTTTACTTTGATTGCTGCCTCAGCTCTGAATTTCACACATTCCTGGATGATGGCTATGACTTATGAAGGATATAAGGTGCCCTAAAAACTGTGAAATCAAATGCTATAAAAGTGAGTGTTGACATTTTTCAAATGTGCAAGAACTGTAACCGAGTTGTTCCATTGGTGAGAATTAGCATAGCTGGGTGACACACCAGGCTAAACTAATGCAAAATGCAACAGAAAAACCCTGATTTGCAGCTGACCTTTATAATTGGTACAAAAGGCCATTTGTGTACCGTTTTCTTGAACAGACGTAACTTAAAATGCTAAGAGATTAGTCACTCTCTACCTTGCACTCAGGTCAGATAAGCCAGGTAGTCTGACTTAATTGCAGCAAAAAGTAAATGACTATCTTGAAACAGTAAATTACAGGAGAATTTATGTCAGAGGGAAACCATTGCATTGCAGCATCATTAGCAGTACTGTTATTTGCTTCCAGACTTCTTTCAGAGAAATGAGTCAGTTCCTTTTCATTGATATCATGATGCCAATCCATTTATTTGCATTTATGCAGAAGAATAAAAGGAAATTATTCTGTCAGTCTGGCTCTACAGGTTATCCTATCATGCAAACTTCAGGGGAGTGGAAATAAGCCCTTCTTTTAAAAAAGACACCTGAAATTACTGATGAATGACTAAAGTAACCCAAATTTGGACTGGAAATACTTATGTAATAATTTACATTTAATCATAGGGGTGTTTAAAGTAATTTTTGTAGAAAAAACAGACATATGATTTTTCGTTTTTTCTTTTTTTTTTTTATATAAGCTGTCTGTAGCCAAGGTTCAGCAAGGAGGTGTCTGTGACAATATTAACCTTTAAATGTAAATGAACTTCTTCACATCTCCTGAATATTTATTTTCCACTGTGCGTCGGTATAATGCCTATCCATATAGAATGGATATACTAGAACAATTACTAATAACAATGTGATATTACACTGTCTCCTTCTAATGTCTGAACATTTTACAGATATGACCACTGCTGGGGGAATGAATAGTGCTTCAGTCTCTAACATATGCTGCACTCTTCTGACAGAAGCACTTCTACCCCACTGATTCAGTAGCAAGTATGGTGATTTGAAAGGTCTTTCAGTGTTTTTGCCACAAAGTTTCGAGACTATGTCTGCACAGCAGAATGAGGAGATCACGAAAGTAGAAATATTCAACTTAGCTTTAATCTAATTAGCACTGTTACCATCTGCAGTGAAAGCATGGCAGGATGTTTCATCCCGACTGCTAATCCTTCAAGGAAAGCAGGGCTTTCACTCAGTTTACTAGCATGTATTGATATTACTACACATTCTATCTTCATGAACACTACCGTAGTTGCACCTTTTTTTATAGCCATTATGTCTTTATTTTGCTTTATAGGCATGCCTTCCGTATATCCATAGAAACAAGCACAGAATGAACTGTGATGCCTTGTGGTCACACATTTGTTTTGAAGTTACCACATAATGGAAGTGAGAGTGCCTTAAAAAAAAAAATGGAAAAAATAAGACAGAGGCTTAATGCAGAGGGAAGAATACATATTGACCCTTCCTGTTTACTTCTCTCAGTCCACTTATAACGTAGTTACCAAATCCATATTGGCTGCAATATTAATGCAGAAATTTCTTTGCTATCAATACTCCTATAAATGAAATGCACATTAGAGTTAGAAAGCATGACTGACTATTGCAAGAGCTCAGCTATTAGGTTGGGGAAGTTAAATACCCTACTTGTGGACACACAGTGATATGGCAGTGACAGTAGGTGCTTGGCGTTTTCCCAGGCTTCTTGGTTCAGTTGCCCAAATCAGAACAGCCCTACTGAAATCTGTGGTGCTCTGGAAAAGTCACAGCTTTTCATACACTGTAATACAAATAAACATAATTAGAATCAGAAATTTAATTTTGGGAAGATGGAAGAAGGCAAACAGAAATCCCATTCTCTAATGCTGGACTGCTTATGCTTTAATATTATAAATTTATTGCCAAAAGGAAAAGTAACCCTGGAGTACCAACTAGAACCTCAGTTCCCTCAATTTTTGTTATATGCCTGATCAAAGGTACGGGCAGGTCCCCTACCGATTACTATGCATTCAGAGCAACAGACTCCTCTTGCATTATTGACTGCTGAGGTCTTCACTTCTGAAGAGGAGGTGAAAAATGCTACCAGAAAACTTCTGAGAGACTTGGGTACTTACAGACTAACCCAGAATGGGGCCTTGAGTCCAAAAGTAATTTGAGACCTCTACCACAAATTACCCTAGAATCATGAGAACTTGACAGAATCAGAGGTTATACAACATTTTTATTCTACAGGTGTAAAAATGAAAAAATACAAATGTCATCTGTTCTTAGTCAAATCAATTGTATAACAAAACTATTAGTCAAAAGAGAACAATTTCTTTGTCCTTTCTCTGATGTGCTTTGTAAAGCCTTTCTAAGAGATTCAGGACTGGAAGATTCAACCCTAAGAGATTCAACACTGGAGTTGAGGTCCCCCCACAACTAAAGAGCATTCACATAAAAAAAAAAAACAACACACCTGTAAGTGAATTTCCAACACAAAAGCTTTTAATGTGTTGAAGAGTAAGGCTATAGTGTGAATGTTCAGCTTGTGTTTGAACCAGATGACTGGTTTCATGAGGATCATATCCTTCAGCACAGTGGCACATGCTTTAATGCAGACAAAGATCTCCATGAAACCACTTAGCAACTACAGAAGCTGCGAANTATGACCGAAGTGCAGGACCTGGCACTTGGCCTTGTTAAACCTCATATAATTGGCCTCAGCTCAACAATCCAGCTGGTCTAGATCCCTCTGCATGGCCTTCCTACCCTCCAGCAGATCAACACTCCCACCCTATTTGGTGTCGTCTGCAAATTCACTAAGCGTGCACTCAATCCCCTCATCCCAATCATTGATAAACAGATTAAACAGAACTGGCCCCAATACTGAGCCCTGGTGAACACCACTCATGACTGGCCACCAACTGGATTTGTCTCCGTTCACCACTACTCATTGGGACCAGCCCTCCAGCCAGTTCTTTATCCATTGCAGAACACACCTATCCAGGCCATGATCTTTCAGCTTCTCCAGGAGAATGCTGTGAGATACGGCGTCAAATGCTTTACTAAAGTTCAAGTACACAACATCCACAGTCAGGCTGAACAACCCCAACTCTCTCAGCCTGTCTACACAGGGGAGGTGCTCCAGTCCTCTCATGATCTTCATGGCCCTCTGGACTAGCTCGAAGAAGTTCATGTCCTTCTTATGTTGGGGGCCCCAGAGCTGGATGCAGTACTTCAGGTGAGGTCTCACAAGAGCAGAGTATAGGGGGACAATTGCCTCCCTCGACCTGCTGGTCACACTACTTTTGATTCAGCCCAGGGCATGGTTGGCTTTCTGGGCTACAAGTGCACATTACCGGCTCATGTTGAGATTCCCACCAACCAACACCACCAATCCCTTCTCTGCAGGGCTGCTCTCAACCCATTCTCTGCCCAGCTTGTATTTGTGCTTGGGATTGCCCTGACCCATGTGCAGGACCTTGCACTTGGCCTTATTGAATTGCATGATGTTCGCACAGGCCCACCTCTCAAGCCTTGCAAGATCCTTCTGGATGTCATCTCTCCCCTCCAATGTGTCGACCGCACCACACAGCTCAATGTCATCAGCAGGATCTGCCCCATGATCTTGCCAGGAACAGAGGTATGACTGACTGGCCTTTAGTTCCCTGGGTTTTCCCTTTTTTTTCTTTTTAAACACCAGACTGTCACGACTTCTCAAGTATGATGGATAACAGCTTAGCAAATCCATCTGTCGGTTCCCTCAGGACCCACGCTGCACCACATCAGGTCCCGTGGACTTGTGCACTTTCAGGCTCCTTAGATGGTCTTGAACCTGATCTTCTCCTATGGTGGGCAGTGCTTCATTGTCCCAGCCTGCGCCTTTGCCTTCTGCAACTTTGGCGGTGTCACCAGAGCACTTGTCCATGAAGACTGACACAAAAAAGTAATTGAGGACCTCAGTCCTCTTCCTATCCTGGGTAGGCAGGTCTCCCATTTCCTTCCAGATAGGGCCCGTATTTTCCCCAGTCTTTCTTTTATCACCGACGTACATATAGAAGCTTTTCTTGTTGCCCCTGAAGTCCTTGGCCAGGTTTAATACTATCAGGACTTTAGCTGTCCTAACCTGATCCCTATCTACTCAGACAATTTCTCTGTATTTGTCCCAGGCTACCTGTTCTTGCTTTTAACCTCTGTAAGCTCTGTAGTTCCTACTTTACTCAAGGTCATGTAATCTTGAAAAGTTAATACTCAAAAATATGCTGTTGTGTAACAAATCAGGATGTCACACAAATCAAATGCCTCCAAAACCAAAATAAAAAATATTGAATTTTTATGTAGAGTCAGTAATCTTTTTTTTCTGTTGCTATTGTTATTGGATATTGAAGAAAAGGGTGCAAGAAGGAGGGAAGTCATAATAACATACAGCTATGATTGAACTGTATTGTCTGTGGTATATAACCTCTATTAAATTGACTTGCATTCAGGGGTAGAAAAGTAGAGAAACACATATTGTCATCAAAAACTGGTACAGTTTTCCATTTGCCTTTTTTTTTTTTAATTTGATTTGAGAAATCCTGACTTTGTTGACATTCACTTAGGACATTTTATATGTCATCTATGTAAACATGGAATATCATAATCATGACATAAATTGTTAGGTCAGTTTGATACTGTATAATCTGTGAGATCTTTAACTGCAACTGATATAAAACATAGCTGATTATAAATATTTATTAAGCATTTTTCTGTGGAACTATTTAAAGTGTAAAATCAACAATTAGAGTTAACTATTATCTTCTACTATATGACGAGCAAATTCCTTTAAAATCTCACTTTCCTTTTGTACCTACACTACCATTTCTTTTAAAAGGTGCCAAAGAGATGAGTAACTGAACTGATTTAAAATATGCTAATATTCATAATATTTTAATTTGTCAAACAGCAACAAAATTAATTTCACAGTGGTATTTGTGGGAAAGGGATGTCTGGCAGAGGTTTCTGCTAATGCAGCTGAACATGGAGTATCTTCATTGGAATTGAATTGCACTGTGCCTGTAAAGAAAGCAGAGTAAGAGCAGTTTGTGTTGCAGTTTAAGAAGCTGACTCGAGTCCTCCAAGATTTTATAGTGCACAGAATCTTTTCTGGAAGAAATTTCTGTAACTCAGATGGCTACCCTTAAATGTATTTTCTGTGTGTAATATAATTCTATGTCTTCTAGTACAATCTAGAACAGCGCTTATGCCAAGGTATCATTTATATGTTTCCTGTGTTCCAGCAATAGGCTTAATGCTAGACTGGAAACTGCAGTACTGGACGAATGGTGAACCCTTCCGCTGCTGTAATTGTTCAGCTCCACAGGTGGTAGCTATGGCAGCATCACTTGTGCAGAGAGAATACCATGCAGCTTCTGATGTTCTAAGGAAAGTTTGATTTTTTATTGTTAAAAGCAGTCCTATACAGCACAATACTTATATACTTATAAATTGCATTAACTACACTGTTACTATTAGAGATTGACACATGCACAGTATCTGTAATAAATGCTAAAACCAGAAAAAATAGATACTATAGAGTGACTTACTAAACAAAGACTATTTGAAGCTATACGAGTAAAAGTTATAAGTAGAATATACATAAAAAGTGGCTAGCATGGCTTTGAAAAATCATATAATATATGCAAGTGTAAGCATGTATATTTGTTAATTTTATCTAAGGGTCACCTTTATCTCCAAAGTGATACAGTTATGTGTTGAACATCAAACTAATCTATTTTACACAGGACTCCATAAATCTCAAATTTTAGGGGAGACAATAAAAACATAGCCTTTGTGGATCCCCTTTAGCACTGTATTTGTTATTTATCAAATATCTTTTTGTATACATAGCTAAAGTGTGCTGCTGATGTGATACGACAAGACGTAATGACCACTAAAACTATGAATTCGTCTAAGAATCATCAGCATAAATCATATAGGATCACAAATCATACATTAATCACTCCCTCATACGCCACCAACTGTCAGGGGACGGCCGGTAATGTGCCCTCTCTCATTCTTAAACAGTTGCAGGCAGTGCCTGAAATAGTGTTATGTCCTATTTTATGAAGGTTAAGTATCCTGGAGAAAAGGCATCATCCTCTTCCTACCCAAGCTATTAAAAAGCCTCATCCCCCATCCATCATCATTTCAAGAAATACATTGCTCTGCGGTCACTGCGTGCTCCTGCCTGCCAGGGAACGCAACCCTCTGAAGAGCACAATCTGCAGCACATACCTACCACCTGTCATCTTGCAACAGCGGAGTTTTTCCAAATGCAGACCAGAGACCCTGTGAGAAAGCCTCAGAACACACTCTATTGCAGCCAAACTGATGACAAGAAAAAAAGAATTCTTTCCCACTGTCCCGGAAGAAATTAGTGCAGTGTTCACAGTGGCTCGCAGGATTCACAGCTGTGCTCAGACCTATGAATGAAGACAAGTGATCTCCCAGCAAGAGAGTTGTGGCTGATGAGGCAATATCACACATTCTTTCTTTTCTGAGATATGAAAAAGAACTGGTGATCTATCTGACTTATTTTTGACACGTCTTATTGACTTCTAGGAGAAACTCAGAACCCTTTATTTCTCCAGTCAGACAAAGCCGTACTCTCTTCTAGGTTATGTGACACACATTCTTGAAATGGAAACTTTTTCCTTCTAAGACCTGTCCTGTGGCCAAGACACGCTGGCACCAGGCTATGCCCCCTCACCTGAGACATTGCAAGGTAGTAGAGGCACATGCCATTTCTTTCTTCTGATAATCTGGTCATGTTTGCAAAACGAAGAATTTTGAAATATTATGAGTGGCAAAGAGAAAAGAGGTGAAATGTGAAAAGTCTAGTTATTACACTCCATCACATTCAGCAGCAAAATAAAAGATTTTTTTTTCCCCAGGAAATGCTTTCAATTAAAATTGCTGATACTTTTAAAGCTAACTTTTACTATTATTATCCTATTATTATTGCCATGACACTTCTAAAAATGCAGACATTTCACACTGATGAGATGGTCTGCGTTGTGACAGATATTAAAAAAAGCATTAGTTTAATTTTCTTCTGAGCTGAATTTTATGCAGGATTTGAAATGCATGAGGTTTTTGCTGGGAACTAGCATTTGCTAGAGTGTAGCTAGGTCCCTCATGCATTAGATTTAGATCAAAGTTTGTACTTCATTTTTTCATACTCTCACTCCCAACAAAGAAGCCAAATGCTGCTGAAAGTACAAACAGTGAGGACATTCTTCTTCTAAAACCTTAACAAGACATAAGACAGGCAGATGTGGACATTTTTTATGATTTCATACATTGACCTATTACTGAAGTGGAATCTACTGGATATTTCATAGTTCACTACTGCTGCATCAGATCAGAGAATCAGGCTCTCAACATTTATTCCAGCTGGCTGTACTGGGTCTGGCTGGAAAAGAGTTAATTTTCTTCATAGCAGCCCGTATAGTGCTGTGTTTTGGACTTGTGACCGAAGCAGTGCTAACACATCCATGTTTTAGCTCTTGCTGGACAGTGCTTGCACAGCATTGAGATTTTCTGTTTCCCACTCTGAAAAGTCTGGAAGCAAGCGGGAAGCCCAGGAGGGGACACAGTCAGGACAGCTGACCTGAACTGGCCAAAAGGATATCCCATACTGTATGAGACCGTACTCGGCAATGAAAACCGGGAGGTCATCCTTCCAAAGCAGTTGTTGCCTGGGGACTGGCTGGGCACTGGTCTGCTGGGGCTAAACGATTGCTTTTGTAATTTTTTTTTCCTTTGTTTTCCTTCACTTATTAAACCATCTCTATTTCAACTCACCAGTTTTCTTGCTTTTGCCCTTCCAGTTGCCCCTCATCCTGGTAGAGGCAAGTGGGCAAGCGATTGGGGTGGGTTACCTGCTGGTTGGAGTCAACCCACCCCGCTGAGTAACTGACAAGCTCCAAATGGGCCTGGGAGCTGCTGTAGCAGGAACTGCAAGGAGGAGTTTGCATTTGATGTGCTGTTCAAGGATGAACGATGTGGCCCAAAGACTGTAAAATCTGGACTTTGCAAGGGACATTAACTTCCTGCAATTCTTCCGCATTTTGAAAACAACAAACATTTGTCAGAGTGAGTTCACTAGCAGATCAGGATTTGCGTGACAACCAGGCTGCAATACATTTGAATCAAGAAATAGAGAGCAGAAATCCTGCATATCCTTAAACACTTTCATACTTCATTTTTGAGTCTGTTCCTGCTGGCCCACAGACCACAGCAGATTCCTTGCCCAGGTTCTGTGATGGCAAATACAGAAAACCCACTCTGCTGGAGTCAGTACAAATCCCAGCAGCGTGCCCACAGAACTACGAGTGTGTCATTGGAGTTGACACTAAGTGACACTAAGCACACAGAAATACGCAGACTTTCTGGTCTGGCCTAGTATAGGCCTTGAAATCTAGGAGGCAAAAAGACTGCAGAGGAGGCAGATGGCATGCTGTCAAGGGAACCATCTAAAATGGGGAACATGTATGATTATCAAGCCATTTAGCAACTCTTACCTTAGGTTAACTTTGGTGATTTTCTCAGAATAATTGTAAGCATTCTTGTACAAAGAAATACTGGAAGGTGAGACATAAGAGGATGGACAAAAGCACACCAGGGACTTGATTTTGTGGGGCATTTTGTGATACTTACAGATAATAGCTTTGAGAAAGAGGTAGTGTTGCTTCATATGTTATTTGTAAGAGTATTTCAGAGCATTCAGAATTACAAAATTGCTCCTGCTGTTGGCAAAAGATGGTCAAGTAGAGTTCCGGACTTTCTGATCTACACTGGATGCGTGTCTAGATCTACACTGGCTGCGTCTAGTGTCTAACAGCATCCAAAAGCAATTCAGTATTGTCTCAATATTTTTAAGCAGGCTAACCAGCAAATTATAGTGACTTGCAAGGAGAAACATACAGGAATGCCATACCTGTTGCAATTATATAAGAAGACAGGAATGTAAGAAGAGTTACACCATGTCAGACCAATGTGCCTATGTACCATTACCCTGTCTCTGACAATGGAAATAACTGTCATCTCACAAAAAAGGATAGTTATAATGCAACATTGTGACATTCATCTTCTCATGACCTGCAGCAAAGGACATCTTGAATCAAACGTGTTTCACAGTTCTTAATAGGTATTTTTTCCCCATGAACTTGTCTGATCCCTTTCTAAACCCATGTCAACTTTGAACACCTGCAGTGTGGCACTGTTCCACTCCTTATCTACCTCCTGTGTTTGAACTCCTCTCTCCTTTTTTCATGTGATGCACACAAGCTATTCTATTAGAATATGAACAATTATTGTCTATTTGCTTTTCTCATGTCTCTCCTGATGTTGCAGACATCTTTCATAACACTCTTCAACTATCTCTTTTCCGCACTAGAAAATCTCAAGCTAATCTGTTGAATGGAGACATTCCATTTCTTTGATCATCCTTCTCGCCTTTTTTTTTCCTTCCTCACTCTCCTTTTTGAGATGGGGGAATAAACCAGCAAAAATAGTGTGGGGTAATGGAGCCCTAACAATTGACATTTGAGCATCATTATGAGTTTTTTTGGTTGGTTGGTTGTTTTTTTTCCTTCCTAGGGATTTGCTCTTTGCTTTCTTAATTGCTACAGAGCTAATGTATTTCATAGATTCTTCACAAACTGTTTCAGAAAATATTAGAGCCTATAAAGCTCCAAAAGCTTTCCTGAGAGGCAGCTGCTGATTCAGAGCAAACCCTTCCATCTGCAAAGTTAAGATCTTCCCCTTTTAATGTGTTTTACTTCTCAATATGTATTAACTTTCTCTGTATTGAATTTTCATCCACATTTATCACTCACTCACTCACTCAGTAAGTATTTTAAGAACTCTCATACAATTCTTCACACTTGTCTTGGATGGCTACAGATCAGCCTTGATAGGTAAAAGATAAGGTAATACGAGCAAAATGTCACAGTGGACCTTGAGCAGGGTCAAAAACCAACTTGCAGCAGGGAATATTTTAAGGATGGCTTACTTACCCTGAGCTTTGGGAAAGAGAGCAAAACGTCTATATCTAGTGAACCACACACCCTAATTCTTTGCCCTAAGTGGAATGAAGCTTTTTTCATATTTTAAATTCTAAAATATAAAGGAGAACAGGTGAACAATATCAATGCACCAGACACATGCTTACACCTGCTTAAAAGATGTGTCTGTCATAATGGAGTTGCAACTTTCCCTTTTAATTTCAGCTCACCTTTTACATCTGTATTTCAGGTCATGTTTAAAAAATGATCCCACAATCATTAAAAATAATGAATTAATGAAAGTTAGGAAAATGCTACATTCTGTATAGTGAAAGAAGTAAAAACGACATCTTGCTTATAATGTCACACCCTGCTGGCTTTAAACCATTTTAATGCCTGATTTAGAAAGTGTTTAATTGCATTCTAAGATGTTCTAAAGTAAGATAATATTGTCTGTTTCTAAATTTATTTCCATTCAAAGCAGTTTAAGGCAATTTACCTCAAAGAACTGTTGACAAGGATATAAACACATCCTAATTGCAAAGGGACACTGGCCATTTCTAGAACACAAAGGAAAATATTATTACAAGTTAACGTTGAAAATGGTGGTAAGAAAACATGACATTCGCCTGGAATTTTATAAATTTATGTTTTCATGTATTGTGTCAGTTTTTCTAGAAATCAGCTAATAGAGCTGCTAAGGCAGCCAAAATGGATAAAATCTAAAGTAGACTTTCTACTGTCTGGTCTCCAAGTGTCAGCAGCAATACCTTTGGTGTTACCAATGTCCTGAAGGCACAAGTGTCTCCTGTTTTGACAACTGTGATATATCTCATTTCTCAGGAAGAGCAGTTGCCATTGAAAATTACATTTTAAAACTGTTAAATCTCTAGAAAGAAAGAAAATAATGAAAAACATCAAAAAACAGATGACTGAAATGCATCTGATGGAACAAAGCTCATTAATATTCAGTTTCTGATGAGTCTTGCTGTATTTATGCAGAAGATATTAAAGGATTAGAATGTGCTAAGAACTGTGGTATGGGAAAAATCCTTGCTTTTCCACAGATTTTCAGACCATGGGCAAATCTCTTGGAGGTTTTCACTGAAGAGCATACTTAAGACAGCAATAGCTTCATGACAACATACCACCTAAGAAGCAGCCTGATGAGATCCCTGTGCTAGCACAACCGACTTGAGTTGAAAAGACCACCATACATGAATTTTTGCTAGTAAAAGAATTCAAATCATAGAAGAAAGA
The DNA here is from genome assembly GCA_013399365.1 of Pampusana beccarii. NCBI lineage: Eukaryota > Metazoa > Chordata > Aves > Columbiformes > Columbidae > Pampusana > Pampusana beccarii. The sequence continues at coordinate 335,934 of VWYH01011075.1, read as the reverse complement.
CTCAACTTTGAATCTGAATATTTTTTCACCTAAGGGAAGACAAGGGTTTTTTTATGCTAAGGTTCTTAATCTGTAAAATTAGCATAACTTTGTTTTTCTGGGTGGGTTACAAAGATCAGCATGAAGCGCTAAAGAAATACGATTCAGATAAGTCCTTAACGTGTATTTAAAAAAAAAAATCTGTTACAACATATGCTGTCTGCTCTTAGACTCATCCGACAGTAGTGATTCAATGGAACGAACTAATATTTCTACTTCCATTTAGCAATATTTACTCCTTGGCCTTAGTTTCAGCGTATTAGTTTACTTGATGGAAAGAAACACTGTTCTATTGTCTTTCAACACTGAAAGATTTTTGTTTGGAAAGGAAAGTTGAAAATGGCTTGAACGCACAATTACTCATTTTATTCTAAATTCAAGAAATTACTATGATTATTTTTGTATTTGTATTTGAAGCTGTGCTCATAAATGCAAGGTTTCAGAAGCAAAACCAATAATATAATAGCATTCCTAAAGTTTTGTAAGGTAAACTTACTGAAGATACTTACATGCAAGTGAGTGTGCAGCTTCCTTTGCATTACCATGCTGAAAATGGCTTTTGAAAATGGCTAGTCATTTTGAAAATGACTAGCCAAACTAGTCAAACATCCATCACTGGTGTAATAACGGCTTCAGGTCATTCCTAGGAGCTTGCCTGAGCCCTTACTACATTCTCAGAAAACTTTTCTGTAAAACTGAATTCCCTTCACTGAAGTTCACTCACAAGCTCTCTAGCTTTGATGTGTCTATGTTCTACTACCTTCACCTGCTTTAGAAGAAACATATTTTTTTCCTAAAAGGATAGGGACTAGAGTTATTACAAGTATATTATTCAAAAAATAGGCTTATATAGAACAACATAATTCTGCTTACAGATAACCAAAAGAAACCCCCAGAAGTCTGAGACTTTTAACTCCAAGCCACTGCTGATAATGACAATAACTAGTAGGCAAGTATCACTATCACAAGCAGACACGCAAACTTACCAAAAGCCCAATCAGATAATCCTAAGAATACACATGATGATATACTGGATGTAACGGTGTAGGAAAAGTTTCCCTTCTGCTTTTTTTAATAGTTGTCAGTCATTAAAAAACAACAAAAAAGGAGTAGCTGTTTAAAATATGCCCTAGATCCTGAATGCATACAATAGTGAAACCTCTATAAAAATAACTTGCAAATAAAGATTGACAGTAACTGGAAGAAAAAGCTCCCCATCTGAAGGAATACAGGAGATCATATTTCAAAAGTTATAGTTGGGGAAATTCAAAGTAAGAATTCCGCTGGAAGAAATTGGCTTAACAAGTCTGTTTTCAGACTCTCAAAACTGAAACTCAAAACAGATCTGAAAGACCATAAAGATAACTAAAATCATTGCAGTGGCTTATGGAAATCTCAGACTTCTATTTACTTTATTCCAGGTTCTTTGTCAAGTCTACATGGAGACTATTGGTACCATAGGCATTTAATTCCTTTGGAGAAAACTGTGAGATGGTATGTGTCATAATAGCAAATCCCTCTTGTAATACTTTCTCAACATTGTTGAATATGATTCTTTTTTTCCTTTCTCCTTTTCCATACTTAAAACAAAACATGCCCCCCCCATCTGAAGTGCTGTATCAGTGGAAGTGTATTAACATTATACATTAAAAATTACTCAGGCAGTAGCTTGTGAAACCACTGACGATTAGGTCCTATTATAACAGGTATTTAATACACAATAGTCGAATCTGGCAGTATAATATTTGAACACCATGGCAACAGATCTGTTCATGCAGTTGTTCAAATACTATGGAGATGACAACAATATAAAGAGAAAGCCTGAAGATGTCAATAGCTTGGTAGATTTTACCGTTCCTGTGCTCCTTTCTCTGTAGCCTGGAAAGATGAGGGGGCTCATATCTCACTGCTGCCCCACTCCTCAAATCTGTCTCTAAGCAGGAGTGACAAACTTCACCCAGACATACAGTTCGTACTGTTTCTTCTTCATGTCCCAAAAGCCTGAGAGCAAGATTTGTGCCACTAGACCACAATTTTTAAGATTATTTCATTACACTTAAATGCTTGAAAAGTTAAAACAACAGTCTGGTAATTTAATTGCAGGTACAATTGGGGAATGAACCATTTTACCAAATGAAAGTCTGCTCAGTGTGTTATACGTGTTTTGTGTATTTGCAATTTGTTATCAGAGCGGAACTGGCTGCTTCTAGCTCTGGTATCCACAGCAATAGGCTTATGTACTAGGCAGCACAATCAAGAGCCTTCATCACTCAGCTTTCAGAATTGCTTTATGACAATTTGCAATGTTTATGATTCTGTCAACTGTCTGTAATGTAAACTCTGTGGTCATCTGGATAAAATAATGCTCTTATACTAATATGATAAATCAAAACTACTATATAGGATTTATTTCATATATTATGATGCCCTTGGTTCAGCATTATCTTAATGTACTCCACTGCAATAGGGCTCTGTACAGCTGCAGTAATATACTGCAATTCTATACAGTTACAGAAAAGCTTTATTGAAATAATACTGCAAAACATTTTCACACATTTCTTAAAATAGCAGAGACATAATGTAAGCCTAAAATCACAGGCTATTTAATAATGCATGAGATGTTAAAATTATGCCACTTTTATATTGTAAATTGTCCTTTTTTTCTTCTTCTTAGTGTCTCAGATGTTCTCTTCAATATTGTGCTACTTCATGCTCCTTCACTGATCTGAACATGAAGACGTATCATTTTACAGCACACTACTGTTGTATTTTTCCTACCAATCTATAATGCATTATAAGAAGCAGTTAAAGAATAAAGGAGTTCCTTTTGCCCTTGCTTCCTCATTTATTTTACTTCATTTGCACACATTCAGAAAAAACTGAAGGGACCACTGTGTTTATCTTCCTAAATGCTATTTCAGACCTTACAAAATCAAGGGAGAGATTCAGAGGTCATGCTAATCTTACGCATAATTTTATTGTCATTCAGACACCCTTAGATGTAAAAAGCTATGTTCACAGAAACTAAAGACTTTATTTGCTGGTGTAGGAGTCTGTTTTTCAGTCAATGTAAAGATATTACAGAAGTCAGTGCTCACACAGTTTATCAGAAAGAAATATCCTTGCCTCTTCAACTTCTGAAGTAGGCAGGTGTTGTCTTAAGTGTATAACACATTTCTGTCGTGAGGGGACCCTAAAGAAGTACAATCCTGTTGCTTAGCAATACCAAGCAAACAAGATTAAAACCAATTCTCTTCATCCTATTTTTCTCTGCCTTGCACTTGTTCCTTTTCTGAAATATCCACAGGCATTTGTGACTAAGCCATACTAAGCTTACATCCAGTATGATGGACCATATTTTTCAAAGTATGAAAAAGGCACTTTTATGAAATCCTTTTACAGAAGTATCAGCCATTACTGAATGTTTTAAATTATTAAACTGCTACTAGACTGGAACAATCCACTTAATTNAAAAAAGAGAGGAAATAATACTGTGCCAGAAGCAGAATTTCTTGTTCAAAGATCACAGAGACAGAGAATGGTTGAGGTTGGAAGGGACGTTTGGAGGTCACTTGGTCCAACCCCTCTGCTCAAGCAGGGTCACCTACAGCCAGCTGCCTAGGACCACATCCAGGCAGCTTTCAGATATCTCCAAGGACGGAGACTCCACAACCTCCCTGGGCAATGCATATCAGCATATGTTTAGCTAATAATGTAGTACAAAGCAAATTATAACAACTTCAGAACATATTTTCTTGCTCATTTCACTCCTTATCAAGACAGTGATAAGGAAAAATCAAGAATTACAGACACAAGCAACCTGACAATCACTGTAATTTCAAGATAGATTGTAGCTGTTAACAATTACAGCAGTCAGTCAAATGGAAGCTGCTTACACAGGTGAAATAACATCAGAGCAGCCCAAACAGACAGTGAAGGATGTTCACTGGATATCGAGCATTTTCAACCCTGAAAATGTTTACTTGTCAGTTGGCTAGCTTGTATTTACAATCAAATTTTCAGACTCTCTGTGCCTTGCAAACAAATGCCAAGTAAGACATATTTTCAGAAACTGTAACACCCAGCTATTGAACTGAATAGCTGTAATTCAGAATGTTCAATTTTTCCACCATTTTATGTTTATCAAACAGTTCAAATTATAATATTTCATATTCTACAGGAAAAGGAAAGATTAAAAGAGTACTAATAAATGTATTCCTAACACTTAAAATTTGCACAGATCACAGACAAAGTGAATGGCTGTAAAGAATTAAAATAATCTCTTTAGATGAGATAAATGATGCTAAATAAAGATGCAGAGTCAAAAAAGTTGAACAATGCCAATATACATATAGTACACAGAGAGAGGTATGCTACACAGGGAGAAAGCCTTTACTGTTAGAAAAATATAGTCTGTTTTATTTCCCTTTTATATGATAAATACAAAACTAATAATTTTTAATAACATGGCCCTTTCTACAAAAAATTCAAATTTAGCTCAGCTACATATTGTAAATTACACTAGGTGGCAGCAAAAAGTAAGCTAACAAATTCATAACATAAGGTATATATCGAGATTTAGTACAGAAAAGCTGCACAATTTCAACAGGGAACAAAGGTGAAAGGAAAGAAATTCTAGTCTTCTTTTGCTTAGGTATTAGTAGCGCAATGCCTAAGCAAGTTGTCAATTGCACTATTTATTATTCTATTGCAAAGCTGAGTTGTTCGTGATCGTCTTTCAAGGAGAGCAAAACACAAAGTCACTACGTAGGCTCAGTGCAAAGAAAGTCAGTAATAAACCCAACGGTGCTAATAGGTGCACAAATGGCCATGCCATGCTCTCAATACTTTAGTCAAATATTTTAAATGCCACACCATACTTAAATATAAAAAAATCTGGAGAATATATGCCAAAATAAGGCTCTCTTTTCCAAATTATTTGTAGTGTTGCCTGCTCTTCAATGTATTTTAGTTTCTATAATTAGGATTTCAAACTGCAGTAAGGCAGAGGATTCCAGAAGTTGTATGGATTGATCAGTATAGTCTGATTAAAAGTGGACCTCTTCCTGAAAAAAAACAACTATGTAAAGCTGTACCACTTAAATCTTATCCAAAATGGCTGCCAGAATATTAGGTATAATACAGAGGACAGCTGTAATGACATTATAGTCTGAAAAACGTTTGGAAGTTGTCATGTGTTAGTTAACGTGGCTCTCATTAAAGTTAATTACTTACATCTGTTTGCATCCCTACAGAAGAGACACAAAGAAGTTACAACTAACTAAGAAAAGATTAATGTAATTCTTAATATCTCATGAGAAGGAATCCCTTATAAATGTTGCTGTGTTAATGGAAGCATGGAACCTGCAAATAGATCAAAGATAAGAGGCAAGAGATACAAATGCTATCATGCATAAAGCAGAGAACTTGCTATTTAAGATACTTTTTATATTTTTATCTCTTCCTAGCTTCCCTTCTATCACAGTACTAAAGAGAAAGAACCACTTTTGGGAGCTCTCACTTAATATCCCAACATGCTCTCCCGCACACCAACCTCCCACAGGGATTTCTTGGTCTGCGAGAGCAGGAATAGGGAAAAAGAAGACAGACCAGAAGACTTTGTTTAAAGATCACAAGGCTGACTTCTTGAATTCTTTAGTATTTATATACTGTAACAGACATTAAATAACATATTGAATAATTCAGGGTCAGATATGATAGAACTTTATTGCAAACATATTATTTGGCAAATTCATCAAGCATAACAACACAACAACTGTGTCAAAATGTGCTTTTTTGGCCACCAGCTGAAATCCCAAATAACCTATAGACTGTAAATTTACACTATAGAGCCTGATGAGTATTGTGGCAGAAAGTAACAAGACTGTAAGAAAAAAAATTCAGTCCAAGTGTGTAAGTAAATTGATAGATTATCTTAAACATCATCTTTAATATTAAATAACAGCAATTTGAAACTCCTATTGTACTAATGAGGGTATAGCTTAATATCCAACAAGGAATCTGATCTGTAATGCTTACTATTTTATTGTAGCCAAAATGCATTTTTCATCAAACTATTCCCCCCCATAATACTGTGGTCATCCATTTTTGTTTTCAGAAAGGCTGATAAAACTTTACTACAACATGATAACTGTTCTAATCTAAACAGAATCAGATGGTTTCTGGAGTCCCTGTTTCCGTGCATGTAGATATAGACCTAGGTTCTCTGTTCCTTCCCTCAACTTCCTACACCTTTGCCTGTCTACTGCTCTCCTCCATTTCCCTAACAGCGTCTTGCTGATGTAATTTTCACTGAATTCAACTAGTTGGGAGGATATTTCTATTGAAATAAGCACATACACAAACATATTATTTCTAAATGGCTTTTGATTATGATAAATTTTCATTAATTTTGTGCAATACAAAGTAGCATTGTTTAATTTTTCATTCTGGAAATCTAGTTTTTCAATGAGGGCTAAAAACTACAATTTTTTTTACAGACAGTTCCATGGGAAGTTTTCTTGTTTTGCAATGGTTGTTCTGTGTATTTGGATGAAGTTATGCTATCCTCTGGGGAGTTGAGGATTACCTTTCTGACAAAGGCTGCCATGAATTCAGAATCACTAAACACAGCAGATGATGGAAGAGAAATTCTTTGTGGACTTTCGCAAAATAATATTTTATTCAGCTAAAAGGAATAGAATCCCAGTTATAAAGAACTAAAAAAAAAATGGTTTTATTACCACCTCTAAAGAGAAACAATTGTTAAAATATAGTCAACACAGAAGATTTCTACAATTTTTATCTAGCTAAGAGGTTTTGCTGTAGTTGGAAAAAATGCTCCAATACAACAAATGACACTTCTCAAAGGACCCATTTTAAAATTAGTTTAATGAATATGCTTAATTTGCCAAAAAAATTTAACCTTTTAATCAAGGTAGGGATATAACTCCGGTCATAAACTGTATTCTGACTGTATTCTGTGTAAGAAAGTGACTGAATGCCTTACTAATGTGTGAAGATCATTGTGGCTTACACTATGGAACACCAAACCACAATTTCTGAAGTTAATAAATCAAATTGAAAAAGATACTTAAAGAATCTCTTTCTGTACCACTTAAGTGAAGCCTTCTTCAGCAAGGAAAGCAATATGAGCTTAATGAGAATGGAACGTCTGGGCAGGAAATGATGATTTATTTGGGTGCGCAACCAGAACTGCAAGAATACATCTTATTCTCCAGCCAGCAGGTTACTTCTGCATAAATCTGCCATAGGTGTTTTTGAAGTATTGGAAGACATTTAGCAATTGAGAGCAAGTAAGACTCATGCTTAAGCTCTCATCTGAAAAAGAATTGCTGTGTTTCTTAACATCAGACTACGACATTTAACCAGAACAGATTTGGAGATGTGTGTCCCTTGCTGAATCAACACTGATGATTCTTTGCCACCTGGGTTTTCTGAAGAGGTTTCCTGAGCACCAAACCAGCATCACACAGCTTAACAGTTCTGACAGTTTCACTGAAAAATACAATACGTCTACATAGTATCTGCACCTCTTATACTATTCTATGACCTTTCTTTCTGAAAGGGAATTATGTATTTTTTCCTTTGCTTCTGGTTCAGGGTCAGGTGGACCTTGTGGAGATCCTTTAACAATATAGTATTGCAAACCACAAGGTCTCCTTGGGTAAACACATTCATACAGGCAGCTTTAAAATGCTATGTCAAATTTTTGCCCATATTTCAGAAGCTTCCTGAGAAGCTAAGTATATAAAACTGGATTAAAGATAATTTATTTTTTCTAATATATATGAAAGAAATTGAAAGGAAGCTGTTAGGAATTATTTTATAATCACCCTTGAGGCAGAAACCATTTAGAACAACACTAGTAGCATGCAAGCTTCATATAAACTCAAGAAAGCATTAAGAACATTTACGACTGTTGTAGAAGAAGTCCAATTTACATTGAGCTAAAGGGAATGCATGACTTGGAATTACCAAGTGTGCAGGTAAGTTGAGCAGGTCAGAACAGGATCAGTGTCATACCTTTGGGTATGTCAGAAGTAATATATACTAATGTATTATTTAAAAGATTTTAATGAAAACTGAATCAGATGAAGTGTTTCTAATCTGATTTTCACTGTATCAGGCTAAGACCTGCTCTGTGATAATAAACTTCATGAAATCTAAAGAAAAATAAATAAGCAGTGATCAACAGAGTGTAAAAAAATTCAGTCTGCAGGGCTGAGAGTCAAACACTAACTTTTCGTTATTAGTTGATTCTCAACTTGCCAAATGACTTACTTACACTTTCAAGAAAAAATAGCAATTGATAAAAAATGCCAATTTTCTCCACCAAGGACTGTCAAGAACTACAGCTCCTAGTTAGGATATCTCAAGTGGAATATAAGTTATTAGCTTCTTCTCACCATCAAATACCTCCTCAAAACTGCCACTTCTCATCTTTTATTAACAAACAGATGCAAGGTTAAGTGCCACAAGTCTCAGTTGTGCAAGTAATGATGGGAAATGGTTTCCCTGGGCTCCAGGTCTTGCAATAAGAATAAAAAGGCTGTACTACAGAACCCCCTCCGGATCATCTTAGACTCTGTTCCTGCTTCTCTCCTACAACAGACTCCTCTGGGGCTCTGGAAGACCGTGAATTAATAACATCAACTTTTTTTGTAGTAGCCAGACGATTCAGAAAACTGCATCAATGTTTAAACTAAAAATACCTTTTTTTTTTTTTTTCTGTGGTCTTTTAGTACTTCCACAGTCATTTCAAGCAAGTTGCTGTGAAGAAAAAATAGTCACAAGAATGAAATTGCAGCATGCATATACTGATAAACTGCCATTTACATAATAAAACAGTTATGTTTGCAACTTCAGGTTAATCTTTGGCTAATTTCAGCCAAGATAAAGGAACACTTTGACTCTACTTGACCTGGCGGCTTCACAGACTGACCAATTCAGAAAACTTTTGCTTGAACTTACCACTGACCTTGACTGGTAAGAAATACATATTGGTGGCTTCTTTCCTTGCAACATTTCATTTATCAATTATAAGTTTTGAAACCTTTCTTACTGAAGCTTTTAAAGACAAGGTAAGAGCGAACAGTATGGGTATTTCCCACTCTAATGCCTTGTCTAGTCTTAGGAACTGTAATCAGACTATTTCTAAATTATGAGGGAAACAAAATATTTTCTCAGTTTCCCAAGGGTTTTAGTCTATAAATTTACTAATTAATCATAATTTGTCTCTAACCTTTGCTTCTTAACTATTATGTTGGCTTGCCATATTTTAGCATCTTCTCCCATCAGCCTCAGAAAAGCTGATTCAGATCTTCATATGTTAGCACTATGCTCTTAAATGTTGCGGCTTGTAACACTCACTTCCAATTATTTTTATGCAAATGGATACGACAACAACCCATGTCCATCTCACCTCCCACTAATTAGATTCTAAGTTTTTAAAGGTATTTTCAGCTCTTTTAACTGTGCACCACGCTTGAAAAAATATTTCTGTAACACTACTCTTCTTCCAGCACTGCAGCCCAGTCTTTCTAATAGTTTCCAGACAATTCCTCTCTTCTGCTATATGATATGTTCCCTCTGGGCTTCTTTAAGGAAAAATATTCTCCCCAAGGAGCTCAGGAAGACATTTACTGCATACCTGCAACTGCCAAGAAATTACTATTCTTACCATATTGCTGCTTCTACAGACAGGGTATGACACTTCTTTCTATAAACTCAGACATGCCCATTAAAACTTGAATGCCCAACTTCATTTTTATTTCATTATTTTTCTCTTTGGGTCACAAGCTTAAATTTGACCTTGTTCTACATATTTATAGATGCCAGCATACCAGCAATGCTATGCATCTTTGATGACTATTTGAAAAAAAAAGTAATTCTTAGCAATGGCAACAATTATTTAGCCTTACTTCTTTTGTATCCATAGCTTCCAAGAATACTAAGTGAGATTTAAGAATAGTGTTTCCAGGCTCTACATTTCCATTTCCATCCCCTCTTTCAACAGTGAAAAGTCCAGATTCAGAAAATGATCTTCTGAAATATAGCAAAGTATCTGTGTGCCTTGGAGAGGCACTGTACATGTGTACTTGGACCAAATCACCTGAAAACAAGTCAGAAATCCTGTGTGATAATTAGCTTGGTTTTAGATGACCAAGAAAGGGGACAAACCACTAATGAAATGTCAGCATGTACTAATGAAAATTATAAAACAAACAAACAAACAAAACCAAAACCAAACTTTCATTGATTTAATAAACTATATCCACTCCATTAAGGTATAAGTATTAAGTGATTATCAGGAATGCAGCTATAAATTCTTCTAGCTTTTGAGAAATGTCTGGTTACAGAGAAGTGTCACGATTATCAAGTCTAAAAACTTAGGTGCAAAATGCATATCTATGAAGGTAAATTCAGGTCTTATTTAACGAAACAGTAAGGCTTAGCAACGAAGATAGAGGAATGACTCCACGTGTTAAGAAAATGTAACTCTGAGAACTTTGTTGGTTCACCAGTTTGCCCAACTATTAGCACTGGTAACTCAGCATGACAATTTAGCATTTTCACAGAAAAGAAGAACAGGAATTCTTCGGATTGCTTTGAAATATAAAAAGATGTTAGAAAAAGGCATTTCGTCATAATTAAGAAAAAATAATCCTCTCCAGTTACACACTGACCTCTGAAATCCAATGCTCTCCTATACTTATGAGATGGAACACTCACTAATTTTAATTTATGATCCAGAAAAGTAAGAGTCAGTAAGTATCAAACAAAACATTGTCAGTGTGGCTCTGACACTCATTCCTCAGCACAAAATCAGAAATTTTCTTCAGCCAAATCTGTAAAATAGAAACATTCCCTTTTGTTTATAGATTTGTGCTGCATGGTTTTTTTGAATGTCCAAGAGAAAAGAGAGCTCTGCAGTCTTCCCTGGATATTTAATCTGTGACACCTTAGCTTCTTGTTACTATACTTTGTAAGTCACTTTATAAAATATCACCAATGAGTAATAAAATACAATCAATGGAGAGATCTAGTATTACAGCTTTAATTCACCAAACATTAACTGAACCTAAGTTAATCTTTAGCGATACATAAATCTAAAAAATAGCCAATCTTTTCAAACTTAAAAAAAAAAAATACATATTCCTAATGATAAATTCACTAAACACACCATGTAAAGATGCTGTATTATCCGACATCCCTCCACCAAATCTCCCTAAACTTACAGAAGAGACATGTATATATGATTTAGTAATTAATTAGAACTCCATAAATAGAACTGTATGCCCAGATTTTTTTATTAATATATAGAGAAATAAAAATATTTGTATTTAGTTTTACATATGAGCAAAGAAATTGAATCTGAAATTGGATACCCTTTTGGCCTTCAGACAAGAATTTTAACTGTAACTGAAAGCCTGAATGAGTGTACTGGGTTTGCGTGGCAAGGTTGTGTTAGCCACAGGGGTGGCTTCTATGAGAAGCTGCTTGACGCTTCCCCTGTGTCTGATAGAACAATGCCAGCCACAGGAAGCCTCTGCTGGAGCAGGGTCCTGACAGGACCTGTGGCCCTGTGGAGAGAGGAGCCCAGGCTGGAGCAGGTTTGCTGGCAGGACTTGTGACCCCATGGGGGACCCAGGCTGGAGCAGTGTGTTCCTGAGGGACTGCAGCCTGTGAAAGGGACCCACACTGGAGCAGTTTGTGAAGAACTGCAGCCCGTGGGAAGGACTCGCATTGGAGAAGTTCATGGAAAACTGTGGGAGGGACCCCAGGCTGGAGCAGGGAAGAGTGTGAGGAGCCCTCTCCCGAGAAGGAAGGAGCGGCAGAAAAAACATGTGATGAACTGACGACAGCCCTTATTCCCTGTCCCCTTGTGTCACTCAGGGGGAGATGGTGGAGAAAATCAGGAATAAAGTTAAGCGTAAGAAGAGGGATGGGTGGGGGGAAGGTGTTTTAAGATTTAGTTTTTATTTTTTCATTATCCTACTCTGCTTTTGATTGGTAATTTTGATTTGTAATAAAATATTGTGGGTTTTTTTCCCAAGTGGAGTCTGTTTTNCCCTCCACCAAATCTCCCTAAACTTACAGAAGAGACATGTATATATGATTTAGTAATTAATTAGAACTCCATAAATAGAACTGTATGCCCAGATTTTTTTATTAATATATAGAGAAATAAAAATATTTGTATTTAGTTTTACATATGAGCAAAGAAATTGAATCTGAAATTGGATACCCTTTTGGCCTTCAGACAAGAATTTTAACTGTAACTGAAAGCCTGAACGAGTGTACTGGGTTTGCGTGGCAAGGTTGTGTTAGCCACAGGGGTGGCTTCTATGAGAAGCTGCTTGACGCTTCCCCTGTGTCTGATAGAACAATGCCAGCCACAGGAAGCCTCTGCTGGAGCAGGGTCCTGACAGGACCTGTGGCCCTGTGGAGAGAGGAGCCCAGGCTGGAGCAGGTTTGCTGGCAGGACTTGTGACCCCATGGGGGACCCAGGCTGGAGCAGTGTGTTCCTGAGGGACTGCAGCCTGTGAAAGGGACCCACACTGGAGCAGTTTGTGAAGAACTGCAGCCCGTGGGAAGGACTCGCATTGGAGAAGTTCATGGAAAACTGTGGGAGGGACCCCAGGCTGGAGCAGGGAAGAGTGTGAGGAGCCCTCTCCCGAGAAGGAAGGAGCGGCAGAAAAAACATGTGATGAACTGACGACAGCCCTTATTCCCTGTCCCCTTGTGTCACTCAGGGGGAGATGGTGGAGAAAATCAGGAATAAAGTTAAGTGTAATCAGAGGGATGGGTGGAGGGAAGGTGTTTTAAGGTTTAGTTTTTATTTTCTCATTATCCTACTCTGCTTTTGATTGGTAATTTTGATTTGTAATAAAATATTGTGGGTTTTATTCCCAAGTGGATCTGTTTTGCCTNGGTTTTTTTCCCAAGTGGAGTCTGTTTTGCTCATGATGCTAATTGGTGAGTGATCTATCCCTGTCCTTATCTCGACCCGTGAGCCTTTCATTACATTTTCTTTCCCCTGTCCAGCTGAGGAGGGGAGTGATAGAGCAGCTTTGGTGGGCACCTGGTGTCCAGCCAGAGTCAACCCACCCCACAATATGGCATCAGAGGAACGGCATGTAGATTAGAATAGTATTAATTTCAAATCAGCTGCTCTCCATGTTTCACATTGTACGAAAGAACACCTGACTACACTCATACGATAGCCTTCTTCACACTCTACACTGAAAATGATTAAAAATGTTTGTCAGAAAGGAGGAAATACAATAAGGCAGGTGCAGCCATTTTTAGCAGAGAACAAAACCTCAGCTTTCAAATACAATGTTGAATTGTATTTACTGAAAAAGGTTTAAAAAATAATTAGATGTGATGTATCATCATAAAGGCTAAGCCCTTGACTATACCATCTGCCTTGAGTGAAGAGCAGCACTGCTCTATCTCAGGAAAGACAGAGATACATTAACAAATCCTTCTGACTGAAAATATTACCAGTAAATAATCTTTGCTACTAAAGTGACAGAAAGCACAAACTGTGTTGGAACACTAAAGAGGACTGAATGTATTTTAAGGGATATGCTACAGCTAAAGCAAAAATAACAGGCATACCAAAACAGATTGTGATGAAACCCTGTTGTGTATGTTACGGAGTATCTCAAGCTAGACAGTCACAATGATCCACTTCCCATTAGATCCATCAGTGGACTTATAAATATGATAAAGTACTTCAGTTACCCAGGATATGAAGGGAACACAGTCAGGGCTACATCAATTAATAATTTGTGATCTTAAAAAAAATAGCAAAAAAAAGAGGAGGAGTTAAATTACAGTCCTCCACATAGTTTTTTCTAATCTCCGGGTTTCACGTACTTCATAAGCAGTCAAACCGGCTAAGAGTGTCAGTCCCTCAGTTGTCAGTACCAGCCCCTGTTGGAGGCAACACCACCACAAGAAAATCAGTAGGACAGAATGTGTAATCATGGTTCAATTGCTCCTCTTCACAGCTCAATACCTTAATACAAATCCACCTGGCTTACACTAAAATGCCAAACTGGATGATGAGATGCAGGCATACATTGCTTCACCTGACCCAGAAGTGGAGCAGACAGCTTGAACAGGCACTGCCAGCATTACCTGTCAGAGCTCGGAATGAGTTCATCTAGAATTGGAAATTCATACTGGACAAGGGCAAGTTTATTTGACACCTTTCTTTTTGAACTCTATAGGTGTATCTAATTTGGAAAACAAAGATGGCAGGCCATCTTAAATAGCCAAAGAATGTTCATCCCAGTGTATTTGCCTACAGTTGGGTCACAAATCTTAAATTATCATCTTTTGAATGCTTTCTACTGCTATATACACATAATTTGATATTTTAGAGTATATTCCTCTGCTCCTTCTTGTTATGCATTTGGAGTAGATGATTGCTGTAGGTCCCTTCAACCTGAAATATTCTATAAATCTCTTCTATAACTTACTGCACTGTTATGCTATATGTGATGCTACAGATTTCTTTTTTGAAAATCTCCTTCAGAGATATTTTTAAACAATAGCCTGGTGATCAGACTTGTGTAACAAACCCAACACTGTACACACCTGTTTTTATGCACTATAAACAATTCTTGCTGTTCCTCTATTGATTCTTTTTTGTTGTTTTTTCAATAATTCTCCAATCAGCAATATATAATTTCAAAACAGAACCAAATGTTTCCAGGATGCTTTGCTTCCAATGTTTTGCATGGTGCATACTAACTGCTAAGACTGATTCAGTACATTGTCACAAAGTGCGGGAATTCTCTCTTTTCATTTGAGTGGTCTAAAGTTAGACAGCTAGACCAAGCTAATTATCCACATACTGACAGTCAAATAGGCAGAAAAGTATTTCTGGAGAAGGATTTATCCAGTACTAAGACATATGCCTTAAAAAAGTGGTATGTTCTGCCAAAAGTGCCTGCAAGTCTGCACTGACTAGGGAGGGAGCACACACACGACTTAGATGAGACATTTTACCCGCTGGGGACTTATGTTGGTATGGTAAATCCCATCCTAGCGGCTCACCCGAAGGCTTGAGAAAACAACTGTTATCTGAAATTCAAGATTTGACATCAAGCATAGGCTACTAATGCTAGCTAGTTCTGTACTGATTTTAAAATAAAAATTTTAGTTTTTATTTTTTACTATGTTAAAGATCAGAGATTCCAAAAATCATTGCAAAAGTTTTAAATACAAATTCTAGTGATTACGTAAAACACCTAAGAAAGTGTGTGGGGGGGTAATTTAACAAACTAGCTGCTGCTTAATTCTGGTAAATATAGCAAGTTAAATGAAGGTACAGCTACAAATGAAAAAGCTGACATCTTGATAGCTTCAAGTATCTTTCATAATATGACATTCAATATTGTTATAATTTGCATTTGGATAAACAACGACCTGTATTACATAAAATACATTCTATGAGCTGCTTCATGTGTCTGCCAGAATTATAAAGTCAAAGAACACATGAAATTTGTCACACTTGTCACATTTTTGTTAACATACTAAATTCCTGCTGAAAAAGGATTCTGTATATTTTAACAACGTGCTATGCCAGACAGTTAAAATCAAGAGTTTCAGTAACTGCCCCTGAAGATTTCACAGAAGAAGGTGGCCTTGATCAAACTGGAATGTAGGGGAATGCTTACAGGAAGCTTCCTCTCCTTGGCTTTACAAGAAATCAGACCACATGTTCTGCATTTGTACTGACTGTTTCCATAGACATTTAGGAAGTCTGAGCCAATTTGTTTCTGATGTGAGCGGGTGCCGTTCCACTGAAATGAACGCTGTCTTATCAACAGTGACTCTGGCTCTAGGTATCATAATAGCCAAAATACTCCATTTACATCTAACTGTAGAGGACAGCTATGAAATGCAATGAAAACCTTCTGGCTTTAAGGGAAGGAAGTTAAAGGTGTGATGTAGTCACCAGCTTTGCATGGGTCCAGCACAGGTTTGGGAAGTGTGGTTATGGGGGAATACCTGCAGAAATAATTTTCTCAGGTGACTCCACCTTATTATATGGAACAATGGGTTTTTGGACTGCGTCTGGCCAAGTCAAACCTAATAAGTAAACAAGAGATATATAATTTCTATCCCATTTGCATATAAAGAAAGCAAAGGTAGGTAAGAAAAGATACTCCAATCGTAAACTACTCTCAGCAATAAGAGGACAAACAGCAAGAAGAAAATATAATTATTAATAAGAACAATAATCATGCAATTTAGTTAGCAAAACAATTGCATTTGTGCTAGGAGAGTGGATATTGGCAGTGGGGAAAATAATGGTCCCTATATATTTCAGTATTACATTAAAATGTGAAGAATTTAAGCATTACAGGAAAAAAAACCAAATAGCATAAGCAGACCATAAAATATGATGCAATAGAAATAACAGAGAAATGGTAGAATAGAAAATACGTCTGGAACAGGGATTTTTAAAGGAAAGTATTCTTCAGGAAAAAAAGCAGGGACTAGGGGTGGCATTGCACAGAGGTGTTATGATAGAATATAGCTCTCAGGAAAGGAAAAAAAAAAGGTTGGTGATCCCATAATGTAAAATAAACCATAAAATATCTGGACCTCAGCAGATAATTTACTTGTTGGCATGCTCAAAATTGCTAAACTGTACAATAATATTGTCTGAGGGTGTGCCTACCTGGCCCACCTTCAGCAAAATGTCTTTGAAAACAACAGCTGATAACAGGGATGCATGTAACAGTATGTGTGATGGGACACCCAAGTCGCCTGAGTATTTGTCCCAGACTCACAATGCTAAGGAGCAACTCCATGACACCATCAGCCAGATGAAGCACTAACCAAGGAATTGTAAAAAGACTTTTGAAGCAAAAGAGTCAGCTTGAAACGCAGTGTAGAAGCACAGGGTGCTGGGAGAGGTGGGGTCAGGAGCAGTGTCCCTGGCTGGGCACTGCCAGGTATGTCCTGTCGGCATCCCCAGCCCCGCCTGGATGAGGTCTGGCAGCTCCCTGAGGGGCACAGAGCAGCCTGCACCCAGCCAGGGACCCACGGCGTGGGGGTGGCACGGAGGACCTGTCCTCAGGGTGAATGTGGGGCACCTGCCCATTCAGGTCCCTCAGCAGGGTGCTGGCAGTGGTGGCGGGGACACTCAGCTGGACCACCCACATCTCCACATGAGGGTCTGCATGTGGGGCACCCACACTCTTCAGTGTTTGTAAAATCCAGATTGCCTGTGAGGGGCTGGCTGTGAACACCCTGTCTGCCTGTGTAGATTGGTTATAGAAAGTTGCTTGCAAATTTGTAGATGTTTATTAACATTCTGCACCCTCTAATACTGTAGTTTATCTGTAGCATCGCTGATACTGATCCTGAATGTTTAGTTCACTTATGGCCACGTAATTAATAAATCAATAATTACTCATCATTAATAAATCAATAAATTACTTCAATCCAAATTTAAACCACGTGAATTAAGCAGCCTTTCCCTGTGACAAATATGTGTAAAAATTTTAAGACAGGGAAAGAACTGCCAGTACTGGCTGCATCTAACTTCTTACACTACATAATTCTAAACATGCACAGACTGTTGTGCTTACGTATTTAGGAAACAACTTAGGTTGTCTGAGACAACCTAAAGTTTGTCTAAATTGAGAAAATAGGTGTAGACAGAAAAAATTGGAAATGTGGACATCCAAATAATTATCCATATTGCACTGCGACAGATGTTTCCAGCTGTATCAAACACAGATGAAAGCACTTAATGGCACAAAATCTTTGCAGCATTCAGCTGGCTAAAACCAGATGCAAAGGCTGACTGTCATGTTCTCTGTGGAATAAAGGAGAGCCCTGAATTAGAATCCCTCTTTTCAGACAGAACTAAGTGGTTATTACTTAAGATGCCCGTTCTCTTTTCTGATTTTTGAAAAAAGTTATCCCACTTCGCTTTTTTCTTGAAAAATAATTAGAGTCAAAACAGAAAGAACAAGGCAAACATAATGCTGTTTACCAGTAGCTTTGGTGACTGCTTGTAGGAAAGGGTAAATGTTCACAGAGGAAAAAAGAGAAACCATTCTCTCTTCTTTAAAGACAGGCCAAGCCAAACCAGTTCATTTGTTAAGATGTTTCCTTACCCAAGCAAGCAGAGTGGGAAGGGAAATAACTTCCTACAGTTCAATGCAAAGAGGGTCATAACACTTCAGGAATTCTATGTGATATCATTCTATCATCTTTCTGTGCTAAAGATCTCTGCAATAGCTGCAATTAGCTCCTGCCAGAAAGCAGGATGTTAGTGAGGAGGGAAAATGTTAATAGTTTATGCAATAGTCAGGATTATTGGCACACTATCATTATAAATAATTGAATCAAGTAAATCTCCTGGCTGTAACATATCCTTGAGATGTTTGGTTCTTGTTCATATTGATGTGGTTCTGGGACACAATATTGATTTAATCATTCTTTTCTATTAAATCAGTGTTGAGGAAACAGGCCAGGTCTATACTCCTCTACACGTTCATTCCAAAACAGGGAGATCTGAAAGCGTTTATTTGTATTTGCTCTCTCTGTTTGCACTGCACTTATTCAGAAGCCATTTTTAAGCTGGAATACCAAAATGCTGTACTGCTTAACCGTGAGCTAGTACGCACTCAGCTAACAGTGGGTTGTAATGAACATATCAAGTCATTGTATTTCAGCAACATTAAACAGCTATTAATGCCTAAAATATTGAAAGACAAACGTGACAGAATTGACTATATTAGTTCAGAGCTTACAATCTATCCCTGCTGTTATTAATTGGGCCTGTGCAGATCACTTAGTCACTCTATGGTAAGGGTTGCAAAGTCATCTCAAGATGAAAAGACTTTATTTTTCCAAAGGATGAATTCTCAGATTTCTCAGCAACATGTACACTTATCCATGACTGCTATTGCCAGAGGTGGAACAGGTTTTGCCCTTTGTCTCAGAAGTGAGAGGCGAGTGGATTTCTCTTTTCCCCAGTTTCACTTTACACTGACATCCACAGTGACACACGCTGCTAGCAGCAAGCCAGTGACACCACAGCAATTTCTCTCCTACAGAGCTATTCATCCAGTGGTCTAAAATGACTCACATAGTGCTTTATCGCTCTGTTTTTCGTCTCTCTTTATACCACCCTATCTTTCCCCTTCTAGCTGGCTACACTTCTCTAAAAAGAATAACTAGGCAAAATTTTTAATCAGGCAAATTTTTAGTCAACATGACTGCAGTGGTTTTGGCGGTATTCCTCCTGCCCCCAGTCTTTACCTTCTATCAATAGAAACCACTTAATAAGTTCAAGACATTTTTATGCACGCTTCTGACTGCAGCTCCTTCATTGATTTCTAAGGATGATTCAGCCAAGTACGGCAATGAAACAAGCATCTTAAGAACTTTTATTAGGTTCTAAATGAGACACACTTTTTCAGATTCCCCTCCTGTTGCTTTCTGTTCAGGTCTATAATGCAGATCAATACAATCCAGAGTTATCCTGGGTGAAGAAAAAGTTGTTGAATGTATCCAGCTGTGGGCTTGATTAGATTTTCACTTCACTGGTATAAATCAGAGTAATGCCACATAAGGCAAGGGAATCTCTGCACTCTAAAATGGTGTAATCTCAGATGTAAAATGAAAACCAAGCTTCATTTTCTTTCTTTTTCTGCTAGCAGTGCTAGCATCTTGCATCAGAGCGTGAAGCTCCTTTATGTGTAAACACCGAATTGTACAATTGCTAATTATTAATGATTACAACATTTGGGCAGAGAGGAATATGCCCCTAACATCTGCTGGCAAGAAAGATAATTGGAGATGCTGCCTGAAAGAATATGTACTTCTGCCTCTGTGACTCAGATGCATAATTCCTGTTTGAAGAAAGGTAAGTGTTTTGAAGAAATGCTGGTTATAGGTGTAAGGTTGCTCAAACAGAAGGCAGTTCTGACGGATGGCTAGAATATGTTGATTTTATTTCTTTAATAGCATAATGTGTTTCTGTGTTTTCTCTTATCTTCATTCTGATTTCAAAAATGAAAAAAAAAGCCTCAAGCATAATTCCTATATTCAAAATGCAGGATAAAATAATGTTTTCTGTACTGTGAATGAAAATAAGGTAGCAGTGCCATGCAGGCTCTTGCCTATGTGCACACTTCACTGTGCAGGGATACCTTCATGAACACAGCATTTCTACTAAAATACATCATTCACTAAGTCTCTCTGGAACTACTTACATAAGAAATCCTTTTAGGAGTGAAGTAGCTTGATTGGCCCACATCGAGCACTTTTCTTCAATGTAGCAGAGAAAGGGAAACGTAATCAGGAAAAGCATAGAAAAAAACTGCCTCTGTTACCACAGTAGTAGTGAAAAAAAGAGATACACTTGAATGGAAACAAACAACAACAATTTCCCTTCCTTTCCACACACAGAGTATTTTTTATGCCAGTATTTACTAGGTTAGGGAGCACAGAACAATTGTAAGCAACCCTGTATTTTCCTTATTGAAAAAGATACTGCAATGAAGCGCAGAACAAAAAAGGTGGGAGTAGTCGCAGAAAATGGCACACCACTGCTGGGCATTATTATTCCTGGTCTCCTGAGGTCTTCATTTAGAGCATGCTTTTTTTTTTTTTTTCCTTTAAAAAGAAAAACTGCAGAGACAAAAATGCAGTGGAGAGGAGGGACTGAGGTTATAGAAGACAAAGAACATCTTAAGCATCTTAAAATAGGTGCAACACACAAAACCAAAATGACTAAATAGGCCCCAACACAGTACTACTATTTTTTTTTTTCCCCACTTTTTTTTTCTTCCTGGTAAATCTCAGAACATTTCAAATGTTAGCTGACATAAGGATTGTCAGAATCTGAGGTTTTTTTCTCCTCTCTCTGAAATATAAACTCCGAAACATTTCAGCCAAGCTACTGCCAGTAGGAAGGTGCTTTTATGAGACGAAAATTGCTTGAATATGCTACTGGGGGATTTACTTTCTCTGTAGTCCTAGTTTTATTTAGATGTCATAAAAAGCTGACAAAACCCAATTACTACCAGCTCTGCAAAGTCCTCCTTTAGCTCACCTCTAAGATCTACAGCATTTTGTCCAGAGGGGCTTTAGTGCAAAGTCCATTTCTCTAGCTGGGAGCGGGTGACATTCCAGCTGCAGGTGGCAGCAACCCACAGATCTTCCATTTCAGAACCTAGCAGAAGATTAAAATAAGCCCAGACACACAGAATAGTGTTTCACTCAGACATAGCAGAACAAAATATGGATGAAAAGGATCTCAGAGTTTTTCTGACCAAGTAAAGGAGCTTCTGAAGAACCCATTTACTTATATTATGATCTTTATTTTTTAATAAATTATTTTAAAATAAATTATACAAATTAAGTATTTTTCTTTACACCAGTGGGGCTTTTTTTGTTTGTTTGCGTTTGTTGGTTTGTGGGGAATTTTTTTGTTTGGTTATTTTTTTTTAGAAAAGGGCTGTTTTGCATACACAGGCTCTTGGACAGTGTATAATCAAACATCTGCAGAGTAAAAAGATGAAATTTGACATTAAGAAAACCTTTCTCATTTTGTGTCCAACTTTATTTTTGTAAATTGGGGTAATCTGTGGTGGCTGAACTCAAGATGCTTTGGGTATTATTTTGGGATTGTTGCTAAGGTTGCAGTGTTCTTGTCTAAGGAAGGTTAATCGTACATGTACCTATCCTCTCAGTGTAAGATGACAGAACGCGTGGTATGTCAAGGACTTGAGAAATACACAGACATTGACAAAAGTACTAAAAATAAATATTACCTAGTCTAGCCTACAGAAACTGGTTGTAAATTTAAACATCCAGGAGTTGGGAACTGCCCAATTCATACGGAAAAATCCCCACCCCAAAATATAGACAAAACCATACTGGGAAACAAAATCATTATATATTTATACATATTCATATGTACCAATTTATCTATGCATACACTTGTATAATAATGCACAAGTGTTTTTCTAGTACACAAATATTTATCCATAAAAAATTGATCAAATCTCAGGTTTTAACTACAGTAGCTCTCGGCAGAAGAAAGAGATGTTCATTTCAATTACCATTTTGTGCATATTCTGCACCTAGTGAGATTAGTTCATACCCACAAATGCCATCTTGTTCATATTAAATCACAGCATTTTACCATCCAAGTACAGGACAAACATCCTTTCGTTTTAAAACTAAGTATTATAACCCTACATCTGCTTCTAAATCATCAACTCAGCTTTAAAGACCTGCTTGAAAACAAACAAGCAATTGTCTATAAATAAAAAGAGTGTCCTGATATTGAATCCTACGCCATCTCTGTATTGGCTCTTGCCTTGCAGCAGTTCACATGCAAAACATGCTCTCCTACAGATGGAATCCACTTGTCCTTGCTATTAAGCGAAACGCAGCAGGACCCACAGAGCATTTGCTGAAGCTGAAAACTGACTTTATAATTTAGCCTTGAATCTTGAGCTGGCATAACTATTACATTATAAATCTGGATGCTGAGTCTCAACACTTGTAAAGCAAATAAAATAAACTCCTGATTGCTTTGTCTTTTTTCATTGCAGTTTAAGCATACATACTAAAGCTAGATTTCAATACTAAAAACATCCTATGTTTGTCCACTCAAAGGATTTCAATGCCTAACAATTAAATAGCTATCTGCCAAGAGTGAAACAAATAAAGTTTGTCCACCTCACTGTTTTCAAAGCAGGGAAAGTCATAAGGATACTCAAAGCCTGCATCAGTTTTTTAAAGAGTGAGTGGCTACATTTCACTTACTGTGAAACCAGATGCACGTTTGTACATTGTATTCTAGCTCCGTCATCCCTGCAACAGTGACAAATCAAGGAGCTATTTTCTAAGGGGCAGGGCAAAGCCCATGTCACACTTCAGCTCTGCTTCCAGGGCTTAAGTGAATCTCAAACTGGCAAATGTCACTCTGGGGAAGGCAAAGGTGTAAGAATCACACTGACAGAATCAGAAACCAAGGGACAGTACCAGGGAAATGAAATGGATCATAACTCTTGTTTCCATTTAGTTTCCAGGTTGGGGGTGGTATTTAGACTTTCTCCCTACTTGACAGGTTTGGTATTAGTCACCAGGAAGATGTTTTTTCTGATACTGTCTTTTAGATAAAAGGAGAACAGGGTTGTACCAGGCAGGATCTGAGAGAAAAGAAATTTCATCAAATTATCAGCTCTAAGTGTATCATATAATTTGGAGTAAAAGCACCTTATGGGCTGTGTGTCTGGAGGAGCAGAAGGGGAGATTACAGCCCTTTGGCAAACTTTCACCTTACCTTCTCCATGAAAAATGAGCCAAAAAAAAACCATTTACAAAGCTATACACCTTTACAACACACTATTTATTTGTTAATGGTTCTTAACCTCAAATGGTTTTCAGTCAAATTTACCCTAGATTTTTCTAAACAGTTTATTATCTCCATTACATTAGTGTATTTATCCAGGTAGTGACTCTGATCCATGTAACACTATAATGAATACTAATGAACACCAAGAAAAGAATCTGGATTATGTAAAATGACAACATGATGAAAACAAGCTTAGCTTGAATTTGGGGACTTAAATCAATCTCTGAATATTCTGGTAAAGTGTGAAGTCCATAATTAATCCCTGAAGGTATCCAGGACAGAGTTTAAATCTGGGTTAATGAACTACTATGTTTGGTTTCCAGCACAGAAATATACTGCACTGTTTCTGAAAATGCTTTACAGAATGAAAAAACAGATGAATAATTGAGGAAGTCTGACAACGGAAAAACAATGTCATTATACTATCATATTATATACTAGTCCAAAAAATAATAATTCCTGGATATTCTTCATCCTACAGACAGTAGCAGTCTTCATATTTTACCTGAAGATTTGTGTTCAAAATGTTAACTGTTTACAATGCAAAACCTCTTGTTGTTAAGAATTCTTTTTAAGTTGAATGTCTCTGTTATTGATGCCATGCCCTTTTCTAGCATATTTCTGTTTATTTTACAGTGACTTTTCTTTGGCTTTTCCAGAACCCTGCTGTGAGTAATCCTGAAGAAAATAAATTAATTTAAAGCTGTGAATACTTGCAGGGCTAAGACTGTCACCAAGAAAAATAGAAAAAAAAATTATGGTTATTATAGGATAACAATCATGCATCTTGAACAAACGCTGTTCATTTATATTTCATTAGTAATATTCACTCACAATGTACTCCAATCCGCATGTCTGTTGGGGATTTTACCTATTTTCTCACTGTCCTCATCTTTACAACTAGGGGGAGATACAAAGTAAAACCCATTGCCTTTAGCACCCTCACAAACAATGTGTTATAAAACTGCATAGTATAATAAAGAGAAGACAATTATGAAAAAAGGAACAACACATACAGCACAGTTATACCCACTGTATAATTAAATTGTTTGACTGTATACACGTGTTTGTATCTGTGTTTCCACAGGTATTTAACTCACACTTCACTAATTCCTGATGATTGCAGCAAAGATGATGACATGGTAATGTAAGTTATGGACCTTCACGTCCTATTAGCAGCTTCAAAGGTTGCTTGGAAACAGAAGACAGATGTCATGACCAGAGCTTCTGGAACTGAAGGCGTACATACTCCACTGTCATCCTGAGAAAATTCGCAGGAGAATGGAGAGAGGTATCTCTAATGTAAATAACAGTGCTGCACAGAGGAGCCCTTATAACTGGCAGTTTCAATAAGTGTTTTAAAAAACACTCCTGATGTTGAGCAACTGTCTTCTGACTGAGACATTTCACCTTGGGGGATTCCTGAGGTGCTCCCTCCCACTGGACATTTTCAGAACTTGACCTCAGTTCTGCTACAACCTATTTAGAAATAAGTGTGAAAAGCTGCTAGCACTTCTGTATTTTATGTACACACCAAAGTAAAGTATCCCTGAAAGTACTTTGTATGTTAATATATATTGAAGTGGTCCAGGTACAGAAATGAGTACGAAGTCCAAGAAGCTCATATGACTATTTCATACGGCCCACTTCAAATATCACAACCACATTAGAAGATTATATGAAGAAACAGCACGGTTAGTTTTATATGTAGCTTCTCTTCAGAGAAACGAAATGTTTTCTCAGTCTTCTGTGAAACTCCTTACTGAGTCATTGTCAGAAGAAATCTAGTGCACATGCTGACCTCCATGGCCGATGAATTTTCCAAAGCACGAAAGAGGGCTAAATTGATGGGCATACTGAGAAGGTGACCTGAATACCAGAGAACATAGCACCCCTTACTGAACTCTCATGCCTTGTGTGGTAACACAAATCACGGCTTAGGTCCCCTGATTCTCTAACTCATACCAACTAAGCACTATAAGACTTTGAAACAGAGAAGAAGAAATACCAGCTGTACTCTTACAAGCACACAAAGAGTGTACTTTAACTGGCTGTGACTAAGTCTGGTAATAATACAAACACTATTAAAAAGAGGAGTCTGTCCCTTAAGGAAACAATAAGCCTTTTAAAACTATGCAGGACTTTTTACTTAGTAATACAGTGCTCTAGATAGGTAATTGGACAGTATTGTTACTGAGTAACAGATAAGGGAGATAGACAAGAGATAATTGTTACTGCAGATAATGACATCAGCTTTCAAGGTGCTGCTGTGAAACAATTCTTACTGCTCCACAACTAGTCTACAGCCATGCTAGATGGCTCCACAGATTATGGAAGATACTAATGGATACATATTAAGCCTTGTGTTGACCACTTCTACTATGATTTCAGGTACTCCAAGGAAGGGCCTGGTGAAGGACAAAAGCATTTTTGTGGTTCAAGTGTCCTTTTATCTTCCTGTCTCCTAAGATTTATATTTACAGAGAATCAGTCTTCGAGAGTAGTTGTTTCATACATATTTTTGTCAACACATTCTTTTTTGAGGAGGGATGCACTAAGTCTCTAGCAGGCCACCAGATAATTCTTAAACCTGTGGATTCTTTATGAATAACATATTTAGAGTAATATACTGCTAGGGTTATATATATATTTCCCCAGTTTAAAAACCAACCAACCAACAACAACAACAAACCCCCAAAATACCCAACCAACCAACCAACAGAAAAAAAAAAAAAAAGAAACCAAAACACTCCCTCCTATACAACATGCAAGACTGATATTTAATCTGAAATAACTGGAACCAGTTGTGGGGAATATTGTACCAGCACCCATGACAATGGGCAGTGAAAAAACAAAAGCGAGGGATTAGTGAGGTTACCTTTGCCTTTGAATAGCCAGTTGGACACTTGGGGATACTCTGGGTACAGAAAGAACATCTCCTCTATTTTTCTTTTCTCCTACCTAAAAGCTATCTTTTAGCTAGGTTTGGCTACCTAAAAGAAGCCTAATCTAAATGCATTATATGCATGCATACACAGCATGAAATTTCCAAGACTATGTGGGTACCACTCTGTATTTATCCGTACATATCATCACAAACTTGGCTGGTTTTAACAAATCCAAAAAACAAGGGTTACTGGTAAAAAAAAAAAAAAAATCCAGTTTCCTGTCTTTCTAAAAATCAAACTTAAATAAATGCTGTTACTGAGAAAGAAATAAAGTAACAAAAGCAAATTGGGTGACATGGTAATCTTCCATATCAAGATGATACCTCAAATCCAGAGTTCCCAAATTACATTTGAATATTAAGCAAGTTATCAAATTCAACAAGATACCAAAGGTGAAGGTTTCTTTAAACCATAATAAAAATCTGTTCTGCTCTGTGACCTCAAATAAACTTCACTCTTTCTCTTAGTGACAAGCCCCCTAAAACCGGGATTCAGAACAATTATATTCACCCCCATTCAATCTCCAGTCAACCATGCTAGTCAGGACTGAAATGTCATAATTTTTTTCTCTTATGTAATTTTCACTGCTTGAAGTTCAGAAATCTATCACGAGTAGGTAGGTGTATATGCTAGGTTAGCAGCAAAGAAAGAAATGTTCCAACATTTATTACAGATAGTGCATTATTAATCTTCTGCTGTACAAGTCTTGTAATGTTATTGTGATATCTTACAGTAAACAGCTAGAGCATGTAATAGGTCCTTACAGAAAACTTACACATTTCACTGGAAGGATTATCTCTATGGAATTTTTGAAAACCATTAGTACAAAGAATATGGCACATTTATCATTTTTCATGCACATACTATGTAGGTTACAGCTTATAACAAACAGTATGAGCTATAATATTTGTCAGGATTTATAGCGGAGTGAAATTCTTATAAGAATCCAAGTATTTCTACATAGACTTAAACATCTCACTGGCCTTGGAAAAATATAGTATTCAATTCATGTTACTGATACGTTGTGTTTTAAAACTTCTTCAAATCAGATACCCCTTCTGGAATCAAAACTAACAGAAATGATTTGGTTGTGCTGTAGTTCTTGAGAATTAGATGAGGTTCTTAGGGACAGATGAGGTTCTTAGGGACATGATTTAGTGACGGTGTTAGGTTAATGGTTGGACTCTATGATCTTGAGGGTCTCTTTCAACCAAAATGATTCTATGATTCTAAAATGTTGTTCCATGCTATATCTGGAAATCGAGTGAAATGGCACTCAGTGGTATGTCACTAAAATTTTATCTATGGCAGCTTCTCTGATTCAAATACATTTAAATTGAGATGATGTATAAACATCAAGTTTAACAAATTTTGTGCATAGCTTGTACACTATCTAACCAGTCAGGAATTTAAAGTCCTATTTATAGATCGATCCTTGATTTTCCTGCATGATCTATTTTCAGCATGCTACTTTTCACACTAATCAGATACTGAATCTGTGGATCTCCAAATCAGTCTTCCTAAATAATGGTGTTTGTAAGCACAAATCATCATCATAATAACAACAGCATTTTCTGGAATTGTAAAACGTGAGCATCTTTATTATTGACAGACCTGCCCAAAACCAGCCCCTTAAAAAGAAGCAGGTTACCTTCTTCATACAAATCAGTATTACATAAGTGCATATGGTGTGAATTCTGAAAAGATGTGAGAATACATAACTCCCATCTGGAAATCTTCTTCTTTTGCAAATCAACTAAAATAAAAATTAATGCCTTTGGTTTATCTTTCTGCAACAGCTGAATACAGTGGAACTTAAAACATTAGTTCTGGACTTAATATGGACAATAGTGAAGTTAACTAAGGTTTAGATTGCAAAAAAAAGAACTAAGAGATGTTTTAAATAATACATTTGCCTGAGTCTCTTACTCTATAAATCAGATCTATAAAAAGATCCCTGACATATGATCAGTTCTGCTGTTTCTGACTAGCTTGTTTCTTTCTTATAGAGAAACACCTACATCTAAAGCAATGATAGGAAATCTGTGAGCAATTTTCAAAATCCAGCCTGCAATGCTGTTCAGCAGTTTTGAGATGTGCTTCAGTGCTCCTTGGTTTGAAAATGGGCACTTACTCGTTCTTGTGCAACAAGTTTATATTTAGTTCAACAGACACACAAATCAGATTTTGCAAGCTGGAAGCAAACTGCAGCTCTGTGCTAGAAATGTGAGCAAAGCATTTATAAGGGCATAAAAGCCTATCCTTAGATGAATACATTCAGCCCAAACTCGACATAACATGCATTTTTGGGTTATGGGCACAGGGAAGTACAAGAAGTATTTCTGGCACATGATCTGGTAGAGGTTCGCCATGACTATACTTTGAAATAGAAAATTATGTAAAAACAAGTTTAAAAGAACATTTTAGTGTCACCAAAGTCATCAGTTTGAGCTCCTTCTTTTTTTTTTTTTTAAACCAGTCATAGTCATAATGACTTTTTATACTGCTTGTTTTAATTAACATTGAGGATGTATACTAAAAAGAGACCTCAAAATTAGTTAAGTCACTTCACTTGATCTCTTCAGTATCTGCAATATATGGAATTCTATCACTTAGCCAAGTTCAACTGTAAAATTTCCTTTAACATACAAGAAAGCTAGCCGAGAACTTTTTTTTTAAATTTTTTTTTAAAATTTTTTTCTTTTTTGAAGGCATTGAAAAGGCTTATCAGATGAACTTCGGTTGGGGTGGAATATTTCATTTGGTGATCAGTTCCTTAAGGTATAAGAATTGTGTGATGTCCCAGCATGCAGAAAACAGACAGTTTTTAGAATATTATTTAAAAAAGGCTTTCCCTGTTTACAGCTGAAAACGGTACCATCCAAATGAGACCTACAAATTTAGCAAGGTATTTCTTACATTATCAAGGGATGAAAACTGAAAAATTACATTCCTTGTGTATTTTTGGTGATTACAGCATTCATGGCAGTTGAAATCTGAAGATAAGTGTCTCTCTATTGAAATTTATTGCTAATTGAGTTTGATTTTTCAGTCTTGGTTAATTGATTAACATTAATGGACCCATCTGCTGCACCAATACATGAGGAACAACAACAGAAAGAATAATCACTATGAGAATAGTTTGAGACACTGGAAACATGATTGTTTGTGGGAGCAATTAACTTTGAGATTGCACTCTGCACTATAAAACTAAGCTTGTCTATGCTTACATTTTATCAAGTCTTTGTATAGTTTAAAACAAATGTATTAATCAACTACTGCTACAGTAGTGGCTGACACAATTGTCAAATCATTGATGAAGTAATTTTATGAGTTTATTTCCCACACACAGATGTGTCTTCTTAATTAACACTAGGCTTGGTTTACAACATCTGGCTCATATGATCAGGGGGCCACACAGAATATTAAGAGTTTCCTAGGTTAATCTTTCCATGCCCTTTTCAAGCACATACTTTAAAATCTGATCAGTTTTGAAATCACAAAATTAATCATAGAACTATATGACACTGAAACCCTAAATTTACTGAATAGTTGTCATTTTTTCCTCTGAAATAAACCACTCTCTGGAATTCTACATTAGCATGGATTTAGAGGGCAGTAAAAGAACTTGTAAAAGTACTTCTAAAAGCAATAGAGCATTCACAGAGGAGAGAGAGTACTTCAGTTTTAAAAACTAATAAAATAATGGCTACGTAGAGAATCAGAAATTTAGATTTGCACTGGACCACTCATCTGATACAGTATATGTTTACATACTCTTGAAACAGAATGGCTTTTGTCCTTACACACTGATTTTTTTTAGCTAAAACATAAATGGATCCTACATAACCATTTTGTTGTTTTTTTTTTTTTAACTAAAGTGGAGCAGATCTTAACCTAGAAAGAATGAAAAGAACTAGACATTTGCAATTCCACAATATGACATATTCGGTAGTTTCACAGCAAAATGGTGATTGTGCAGCCCATCCCCATCACCACAGCCAAGCCCAGATATCCTTGTGCTGTGTCTGATGCTGGTTCCCCTCATTGGGCTTGATCCTGATGCCTCACCAGTGGACCAGTGTCCCAGCCCAGCCTCAGCTTGTTGCCATCCCCAGGGAGGTGCCAGCTACCCTGCTCCTGGCTGGGGTGGTGGGACAGGCGCTGGCTGCTGGACTCTGCCCTGATGGACCACTGGGGAGCACGTGATGCAACCAGGGATCTGCTGACCCCTGCTGCACCCTGAAATTCTGTGTCTGAAGACTAAGTGTATAGGAATCCCTGTCTCTTGCTACCATAAATACAGATAAAACATTTTTTTAATTCCAAATAAATTTATTCTGCATGATTACTGTAATTAATAGAATGAACACAATAGGATTTTTTTTCTGATGAAGAGAAAACGCAAGGAACTTTCTTTTAAGAACTACTGTAAAAAATGTTCCTACAAAACACACCTGTCTATGCCCAGCAGTATGCGTGATGAGCTCCAGTGTTCATTATAAAACATGTCTAAGATATTTGCTAGGTAATACTTCATGGCCTTTCAGAAGCAAAAGCTCTAATGAATTGCTAAGTACTTGAATAACATACAATGATTTTTTTTTTTCCACTAAAGAGTGTATTTGAAACAACTGGCAAAATCTTAAGTCAATAACGGTTTTATATGGATTGTCAAATTGTTGGTTTTTTCATCTGATTTTTTTTTAATACAGCTAAGATTTTTTCAGTAATAAATAATCAAATGGACAATTAATGAGGTAGATGGGAATATTTGAACACTATAGATTACTTATCGCTCTCATTGGCTGCAGCCTCACGAATATAAATTCATTACCTGAAGGCAATGCAGTTGTATAGTCCACATGTACCACTTGAAGCCTGGAAAGTTTTCCCCATAAACTATACAGAAAGTGTCCACTTCTGGCTTATCAGTTCTCCTGCTCCACACATGACATGGTGTGAACCACTACAGTTTGATGACCAAGTAATTAATCAAATAGTCGCTAGGATAAAGCAACCAATAGATTAGAGTGGTGCGAGGCGAGAAACTCAAATATTTCAGCTACAAGAGGTACAAAAGGATGTTTGTAACCAAAGCCATGAAGGAAGAAGGTGACAACAAGCCCAAGACACTTAAAATGGGTCAATTTACTGAATAGAGTTTGTTACATTACACACATTTACTAAATAGACTCCTAGTATTAGCAGGCACTGCTACAAAGAAGTACAGGAAAAGCCTATAGGACAGAATCTGTCACCATTCCTTTTGGGAGATGCTTTACCCACTGAAGCACTGGACTTAGGTCTTAAGACAACAGATTCAGAGGAAAAAGTTTTGCAGAGTGTTCAGGTCCAGACGAAAGAGGTTCTGGAGCCAGACCTGCCAAGGTCGATCAGGAAGCATGCAAGTCATTGTTTTCCCTTATCTCCTCAATCTGAGCAAACCCGTTCAAGATGGAATTGGTGGACAGCAAACTGAAGCATTCTCCAAAGGGCTTTCTGATCTTGGCATTCTGTCAGGCAGAGTCAGGGTAAATCACCTGCTAGTACTGCTGAAAAATGGCTGCTAGCACGGGCAAATTTACATCCCCACTTGCCCCTGTTTACATCCTCTACAAAGAAATCGGTGCAGATGTGTAGATGACCTCTCAAGAAGTGAGTCTTTTAGATCTGTCACACTTCTAAGCAAAGCAGAAGTGATTTGATTGATTACATGTTACACATTGATGAAGCAATCTGTTCTCACAAAGGTGTTTAACTGTCCAAGAAAGAGAATGCTGCACACACTGTGGACAAAATGAAGCTTCAGGACTATGGGATACAGGAATTGCTTCTCTAAAGACTACTACCCAGTAACCTATCCAAGTGAAACCTCCAAATCCTGAGAGGCAACCTGTTGTAATAGTTTCTATTAACAACCTTGACAGCTAAAACGAATCATCAGCCTCTGAAAAAGCAAATTCTATTCTGCGAAGTGAACAGTATGAAATAAGAGCTGTAGAACTTGGACATGAAACATGGCATCAAGATCTTCCTAGGAAGGTGAAACTTACTGAATGTGGATGGTTTGTGAACTGGCTGAAGAATGTATGTACACACATATGAGAATCAGCAAACTAGGTGAGAAGGGAAAAAAATGACCTCCCTTGACCCACTCACTCTTTCCAACGCATCCCAGTATGCTGCTTCCTTTCTTTGTCACACCCATGGTCAGCTAGGTGTCCACAAGAACTGACAAGTCTTTTTCTGCAAAGTTCTTCCCAGCCAGTCAGTCTCCAGTTTATATTGCTGCCTGGGCTTATTCCACCCCAGGTGCAAGACTGCATTTACCTTTGTTGAAGAATATGAGATTCCTTTGGCTCATTTCTCCAGTCTGTCAAGGTCCCTCTGAATGGCAGCAGATCCACCTAGTGCAACAATCACTCCTCCTTGCCTTGTATTTAGCCCTTGTTTCTGCGGTGTACCCTGTTCCATCTTACAGGTCATTAACGAAGATAAATGGTATTGGATCCAGTATTGAGACTTGTGTCACTTTGCTAGTGAATCACCTCCAACTGGAATTTGTGTCACCAGTCCTCTGGGCTTTTTGAGTCTGCCCTTCAGCCAGTTTCCAGTTCACCTCACTGTGCACTTATCCAGCCAGTACTTAATCAGTTTGTCACTAAAAATGGTATGGGCGGCAGTTTTGATGCCTTACTAAAGCTGAGTAAACAATATCCAGTGCTATCCTCTCATCCCTCAAGCCAGCCATCTCATTGTGGAATGCTATCAGGTTGGTTAAACACAATTTCCTCTTCATAAATCCATGGTGACCACTCCAAACAACTTCCTTGTCGTTCATGTATTTGGAAACAGTTTCCAGGACATTCTGCTCTATCAACTTCCCAAAGTTCAAGGTGAGGCTAACCATCCTGTAGTTTCTCAGATTCTCCTTCTTGCCCTCCTGAAGGTAGTCTACTAGTCCTTGGGAACCTCTCCCAATCACCTCAATCTTTCAGAGGTTATCAGGATCTTGCTATGACATCAGATAGCTCCCTCAGTACCCACATATGGAACCCATCATGTCCCATGGACTGGAAGTATCCAGTTGGTTTAAATGTTCCCTAATCGGATCCTCTTCCACCAAGAGTAAATTTTCCTTGCTCAAAACTTTCTCCTATAGGTCTGAGAGGAATAGGATTCCTGAAAGCCAATCTTATCAATAAGCACTGAGGCAAAGAAGGCAACTGAGTATTTTAGTCTTTTCTGGATGTTTAGTCACCAGAATACCTGCCCCATTCAGCAGCAAGCTCACATTTTTCCAATATTTCTTTCACTGCTGATGCACTTGTAGAAGCATTTGGTTTTGCTCTGCATGTCCCCTGACAGGTTAATCTCCAGATGGACTTCGGTTTTCCTAATGTCATAGGTGCATATTTGGACATTTTCTCTATTTCCTTCCAGGTCACCTGGCCATGCTTCTACCTCTTGTATGCTTCTTTTTGATGGTTGAGTTTTGTCAGGAGCATCTTGTTCACTTATGTGGGCTTCCTGCCACTTTATTTCCTGCTCATTGGAATGGATCATTCTTGGGCTTGGAGGAAGTGATCCCTGAAAATCAGTTGGCTGCTGTAGGAAATAATGAAAATCATGCTTCTGTAGAGCTGCTTATCCCTGGTTTGCACATGCACAGTCTTCCATGACTCTGGGCAGAAGAGCAGCGACCCATTTCAGAACAAAAGCATTTCTGAAAAGGGCTGAGGCCAGCAGTTGGAAAGCAGAAAGGCAGGAAACAAATCCAATAGTCATGAATTATTCAGGACCCAAGCTTTAAGCGAAACCATATTCCACAATAGTGGATGACAGGCAAATCAGTAGAATGACAGAGATATAGCAAGGAACAACAGAGGGAAAATAGACTCATTAATCCCAAGTACACATGCAGTTTTGCCAGTCTGGCAGGCAAATTGTGTATATTTCTATGAAGTTGCCATGTTCTTATTTGTGCTCTAGTCAAACAACTCTTAGAGACCAAAAACCTGTTTGGTGTTCTTTGTGTGCTCATACCAGCTAAGAGGGGCAGAGAAGCACCTCAAAACTTTGATTCAGGTTCTCTTCAACCTAAGAAACACACAGTGGTTCAAAGCTTTAAAAGAACTTTAGACTATGTTCTGTTCAGCATTTGCCTTGAAGCTGAAGTACAATTTTAAAAGCAAACATGGCAGTTACTTTATGAATTCTACGCATTTTAAACAGAAAAGGGGCTCCTAAATGCTTAGTGCCTTAGACAATGATCAAGTTACTATGGCTTAAAATGTTACTGTGCTCCAATTGAACCATTATTCAACTGAACCATCATCTGCTGTGCTTTTATGCCATGTCTTCTTTTGACTCAATTTCTTCTTTCAGTATGATGTACTTCAACTTTCAAAGGATCTTTGACAACATTTCTTCACACATGCTGAAGGTGCTGACTTGTTAGTGTTTCATACCATGATGACAAAGGTCTACGCTATGTACCCAGGAGCACACCATGAAGACGTGTGAGGGTACAAGGACTAGTAAGATACAGAGTCATTAGGCAGAAGAATGAGATCTTATGTGTTTCTGTCCAAACTATCTATATAAAGAGTCTGATTTAGTCACTGAGCCTTGTAGGGGAACTGATTTAGTTGATCATAAAAGAATTCTGGCAGAAACCCAATACATATGCGAAGTGGGCAATGTAGTTACATTTTGTATCTCTTTTCATGTAAGCAAATATGGTATAAAATCTCCCTGGTTAGGCATGAAGATGTCACATTTTCTACTTAATATTATCAGGACAAAAGATGGGTGGTTACTTCATTACATAGAAAATTATAGTAATTGCTCATTAAGAATGAACTTACCAGCCACAGAGTGTAAATAGATGATAAAATGATTGAAGAGGTAACTCTTACCTAGTGCAGGTCCCACCATTGCGACATGGATGATAATCACATATCGGAACATTGCAGTTCTCAATGTTCCTCCCTCCAAGAGCCTCATCTATGATGAACAACTCTTTGTTGTTAACTTGAAAATCCCTAATGCATCCTTTATAGCCAACTATCTGCCCAGCACAACGATTAATCTCTTCATAAACAGGAACATTTCCAAGGAAGATTGATCCAAAGGTGATCTGCAGAAACAAGAAGAGAATCATCAGAAAAGAATGCGATTTGTCACATTACCGTAAGCAATGAATGAATAATAACTAGAGATAAAAGAAATTGTCATTACCTGAAGCTTGCCAAAAACTATGATAATTGCTGATAGGATTATTTTTTTAAATATCATTCTCTTTAAAAAAAAAAAATCATACAAAGAGAGTGGTTTAATGTATTTCCGTATCTTCAAACATGTAAGACAACATACATTCCATGAAACACAACTTGGAATTCCCAGTCTTAACTGCAACAAACATGGTAAGGTTTTCTCATTGCTTGCCTCATCCTATACTACGAGTTTCACATTCACGGTTGAGGGTTTGTGCAGGAACACAGGAGAGGCTGTAGACTTGAAGAGAAAGCTTTTCTTCAGGATATGGAAACCACAGAACCCCAAGGCAAGAGGAATACAGAAACAAGATTCTACTCTTTTTGGGTGAATGACAGAAAACAAACGGCTGTACTGAAGCCAAGGGGAAAAGGGGAAGTTTTAGGTAGTGAATTCTAGAGCCACAAATACCTAGAACATCCCTATAAAGGTGCCAAATAAACATCCGCAACTATTTCATACTGAGACTGACCAAATCGTATTAGCGGTCAATCTGGTATTTCCTGTGCTACTTGACTGAGGAGTGAAACCCTTGACCATCAGAGGCAAAGGATCTGTGACTCATTTAGCACTGTGAATTCCACCCGTCAAACTGATGCTTGACTTTCTGGAGTTCTGACATAGGTTTTTCACCATTCCTAAATTCCTTTGCTAAATGCTGTCACTAAGAATTAAAAAAATCATATTTTTTTCATAAATGTCTCACATTGTGATGCACTTATTTGCATGGTACCATAAATCCAGAAAGTGGGTGAAACCTAGTCAATTCAAGTCAAGTAGGAACGCACCAATGGAATAAAAAGTATTTCACAGCATGTGTAAAACAAAGAGATAATTTATGTGAGGAGACAATTTATAGTGAAGGCGCCCTTCACTATCTTATTCAGCCATCAACTGTAAAGAACAAGGAACATGAGGAAAACATCACATTGATTTATCTGGAATTCACACATCCATATGATTTTGTTTTGCTGTTTTCTGTATTTCTTTTATCAGTCCTGGAGCTATGTTGCTGAAAATTGCAAGTGAAATTTGGAGATACAAGGAACATGAATACCTCCAGATATTCCTTTACTTACAATGTGCTTCATTTAGAAGGAAAAGATAAAAAACCCTACTTCTTTTAGAGCACGGATAAAATTAAATCAGATTTTTCATGTGGAAGGAATTCAAAGACATCAGCTCAGCACTTGTCGAATTAATTTCATATCACTTGACTTTATCCCCTTTCAAACAAAGCTATAAACCACTGCAGTTACAGGCAAGATTCGTAAGCAGTGTTTGCAGACAGACATTTTCTCTCTGCTTGTGAACCTGTTACAAGAATTAAACAGAGCACTGGGCTGGAATGTAAACTGTCTATGATTAAGAAAAGTGTTTTTAACACTTCTCTTGCGATGCAATCTTTTTATTAATGGGCTTATTTTACAAAAGCACTGACATTGGGGGCAGATCCAATGTACCACAGAACAACTTCAGTAGGTTCTGCCCAGTTTCTCGCATCAATGGATTTTCTCATAATATGTTAGATGTTTAAGCTCATGCTAGCACACCATAATACACATTTATTTCTGTATAGGTCCTATTCTGAATTTAACTAACTTAACCAGAATATATTTTATGGAAACACACAGGAAGAATTCCTGTAAGTCTTGTTAATAACATAACAGGCTTAATATAATGTTATATTAACATTATGTTAACTTCTGTAATACTCATGCTTAGCTTTTCAAATACTAATTTGAAAATATCCTTCTTCACTTGGAGCCTAAGTGCTAAGGATTAGCTTGGCCAGTAATGGGAAGAAATTCATCAGTCCTCCTAGAGATAAGAAATTTCTCTTTTTCTTTCTTTGCTTGTGCTCTTTGCAAAGAAAATAGGCACTCTAGGAGACTAGGAGTAGTTCTGTAAAGTGTAATAGTCATGAGAATATGACATTCACACTATGTATCATGCAAGGTGTTATTCTGGATTAAGTATCAGATGGTGCTATGAAATGCCCATTAGTGTTTACAGCACATTCCATGCACTCATTGAGAGCATCTTTTGTGCTGTTTTACCCTAAAACAGTTCAGCTGGCACACTCCAGGATTGCTCTGCAACAGGAACCAAAGTGTATTAAGTGGGGGTGATCAGAACATTCACTTCAAAAGCGCACTCATGATCTGAACCAAAACTTACCTGTGGACCCCCACAAAAAGAAACAGAGAGGAGTTATGGGCTTTTTTAGGAACCAAAGAAATTTCCTGACGAAGAACAGAAATATTCTGATGTGTGATCTTGGTGCATAACATCAAAGGCGGCTACCTGCAAGTTTTTTATGATTAAGGTATTGCTGGCTTCTCTATATAATTAAATACTGATGGGTCAAGATTCTCTGTGCAGAAGCTGCCAATAGCGTTAGCTTTACTTGCTGCCAGAGTTCTGAACCTGAAACATAAGGGGAGAGACAAAGGACTCTTCCGCAGCAGAATGTCAGGAAGCTATGAACAATTGATGGGGCTAATAGCAATCTCTAATGCAAATTGTTTATATCAGACTGAACAAACACCTAGATACAAGCTGGCCTATTGCCCACTTAGAATGAGTCTTCTGATGCCATTTTCA
This sequence comes from Pampusana beccarii, assembly GCA_013399365.1. Classification (NCBI taxonomy): domain Eukaryota; kingdom Metazoa; phylum Chordata; class Aves; order Columbiformes; family Columbidae; genus Pampusana; species Pampusana beccarii. Next base: position 297,612 of record VWYH01011075.1, on the reverse strand, counting down.
AAATGGAGACAGTCATTTTTACAATACTATTCATAAATGAAGCCCTAGTAAAAAGTCACACCAGGTTAAATCATTGATGATTCTTAACTGCCCTCCACTGGACAGTGTGGCTTGCAAATAAAAAGTAACCAGAAATACTGGTTAACAGTATCTGAATTGCTTCTAATAACACCGTGGTCTAGTTAAATGACATTGCTAAGATATTATCTTTCCTCTTGCAGTACTAGTGTCCTTTTCAATGGACTTTAGGCAGTTGAAGCAGAATTTTCAGAGGCAGGTAATATGAAAAAATTAATGGAAATACTGTGGATGCTTAATGTGAAAAGGTATATTAAAGAAAAATTAAGTACATATAATGATATCTGAAGAGGAACCACATTTCCTCCTTTAGAAAATGTCAGAATGCCTATTCTCCTTTGAGAATAACTAATACACTGACAAAATGTTCAAAGCAAATAGCTGTTTTTTGATGTTTTGCAGACTTACTTGAGATGCTCGGTATGAGAGAGAAAGTCTATGTTGTACAGGAGGATTTCCATCTACAGCCATTTCAATCATACAGTAACCTTCAGGACTGCCCACAGGCAACATGTAGCTGGAAGGAAACAGAAGATCTTATTATTGTTTATGCTGTTGAGAGGAGAGTATTCAAATCTCACACAGCAAAGGCAAAGTGGCAAAGATGCATCTGCCTCAATAAAGGATGGCAGTCTTCGGACACTAATAATTCTAGTTGCATGGCTACTTGGACTACACAGGAGAAAAAAGATGGAAGTTTCTTCTACCAATGTCCCTCTTCTATTTGCTTTCCTACTGTTCCTGACACCAGCGTTTGAAATGTATACAAAGACAAAGAAGAAAGACATCTTTACATGCGTAAGTGGGTACTGATAAATTGTAAGTGCTAACTGTGGCTGACATATGGTTTCCCTAGCACAGAGGATTGTTGGACAAGTAACATCAATGTTGAATGATGCTGAACTCCCTAGGTGGAAATTTCCTTTTCCTGCCCTACAGAGGAAACAAAAATGGAATAAGAAACGAAAGGCTGCATACCTCTGAGCAGCAAGATTACACTGTGATATAGTTATCGCTACTTGGGAAGCGTGCTGTTAATGTAAACTCTGGTATTGAGCTTCACAGATAAAGAAGAATATAAGGTTAAGGGAATCTGTAAAGCAAATACTAGTGAACATTCAATAAAACACTGAGAATTCTTCAGCTTCTTTCTATGATGAGATCTGATGAAATGCTATTATCAACAATAAAAATTCAATCCAACAAGATGACTTTCAAATATACTGGGTTTGTATTTAGAAAGGAAATTTGCATAAACTTTATCGCAGCAATAGCAGAATAGGAGAACAGTAGTCGATAGATTCTTTAAAACCCTGCTATTTCTGTAGAAGTGCTTCCCAGTTCCACTTTGTCTCAGTTTCAATTTTCACATGCATTAAAAAAGAACAGGATAGGCCTCCTTTTGGGAGGCACGTTAAGGTTTACTGACCACATGTACTCTGCACATGAAACTCTGCTCAGTCATATCCATATAATACACTTCTAGAGCAAGGCTTTAATAAGAACAATGTTACATTGTCATGCAATATTTCACAAATGTTACACAACGGATTTTACAAAAGATTCTGAAAAAAATATACATTTATATGGATTGCCAATTTTTCATTTTTTTTAGCTGAACAAATGCTGAAGGACAATTACAGGGATTTCATAAACTACCTTGTGTTCGATAGATGAATTTTTATGTTAGGCCATAGACATATGAAAGAGTTAATATATTTTAAAGCTCATTATGTCCTGAACACTAGAACCACTTATTACTAATCTTAGAAGTGACCTCAGCACTGCCAAGGACAAATTTAGTCCTGGATGAACCACATCAAGACCTACCATGCTCTCAAATGCCAACCTTTCCATATACCACCACCCTGTTGGTTGTGTACAGCTGCCATAGTAATATTTATCCCATGTTACACCTGGAACTTTGCTTTTCTACTCCTATGTCTACAGTCTTACTATTTTATCCTCCTGCCTGTAGATTCAGTATGAAATTTCATCTCAGTTTTCACCTCTGAAGTTACTGGGAACATTGTATTGACATAAATGAATATAGTATCAGTCCCCTAATGAATATTTATAACATTCACTGCACTGCAGTGATTTCTGAATGAGCAGTAAAAAACCACAGGTCTCATAGGCAGCACATCAATATCAGCAGGTGACACACCCATATTAATAAATCCTTCCTTTCCAGTGGTTGTATTGCTTCTCGTTCCAGAGCTAATTCAGTCAATACTAACTCATTGGGTTTTTCACTGTGCTCTGCTGCATGGGGTTGAAATGTGCTAAATTATTTCACCTTTGTAAGTCTGCAACACTTTTCCTATTTTTCAACCAGGAACAACATGTTAAAAGTTTTTTTAAAGACTGAGATGTTTGAATGGCATCTTCTATTACCACTTTTTGAAGTATCATCTAGACCCCTAGACTATTCAAATTAGTTTGAAAAATATTAATTTTTCTTTCTTATTTCAGGTTAAAAATATCATGTTGTTTTTAAGTATATTTTAAGTTAAGTTCCTTCTTATGTAGTCTAATGTTAACATTTTGATTTTGAATGTACAGATCCAGAAGCAATGTCTGCTGTTCTGAAGCTAAGTTAATTTTCACCATTTCATTATAAAATATGAATTGAGTAATGAAAAATTGCTCCTTAATAATATATTAATAAATAATAAAAATTAAATAACAAGAATAACAATAAAAATAAAATTTAAAAATAAATAATAAATAGTTCACCCTTAATAAATAAACAGATAATTTACAGATAGTTTTATGATCTCCTTTTTAGATACTTGGAATAAGGACAATTTTTGAGAAAGTACTTAAATCTACTGTGATTTCCAACAAATTATTGATATGTAAAGTATCCTTTGAATTCTACTTACTATTCCTACTCATATTTCAGCTGCTGGGACTTGTCCAGGTAAATTACAGCGTATACAGATAACTTTTTCAGGTAAAAGAAAATCAGTTCATTTAGGATTCTCTTGGGGAAAACCAGCTCATAACCTTTCCGTGATGCTTTCTACTCTGACTGGATATTGTAATACAGACCTAACATACTCATTGGATGGCTGGGCCCAAAGAGTTGTGGTGAAGAGAGCGAAATCCAGTTGGCAGCCAGTCATGAGTGGTGTTCCCCAGGGCTCAGCATTGGAGCCAGTTCTGTTTAATCTCTTTATCAATGATCTGGATCATTTTGATCCTTAGGTCTCAATTTCACAAAGAACACAAAACTTTTTTTTTTTTTCAAGATGTGGCAATGAAATCTCAAAGAAAAGAACTGATTTGTTTGTTGTCAGCCAGTAAATTAGTGACTGAGTTGTGAGGAAAAAAAAAAACAGGCTGTAAGCAGCAACCTACTGCCCTGTATTCTGGAGCACACATTAGGAATGTTACCACTACTTTCTTCAGCATTTGCTCTTTTCTCTTCAAGGATGTCCAAGCAAGCAATACTTGAAGTTTCTCCCTGTCTTACGTCACAGAAAGGAAAAACTGTCATTTGAAATGTGAACAAAATGAATATTTTTCATGCTTACATTACCACAAAATTAGGACTCTTTGAATTTGCTAGATTACTCAAATATGCTTAGAGTAGCTTTTAGAAAGAGACAGAGCATGGAAAATTACAGCCCAAAAGACAGTTTTCTGAGAAAATGATAAAAATAATGAAAAATGGCAATTAAAACAGAAATGCTGTCTCTATCTTTACTAAAACCACAAAGTGCTACACTATGGACATACGCAAGACATAATTATACTCGCTTTTAAAAACAAGGATGGAAAAAATAATGTGCTTGAAATATTTTGTGGCAGAAATAACCTGAACTAAAATATCACTTCATGTAGCTCTATAACTTGATAATATTTTTCTTATATTCTAAGATTAAATCTGTCTCAATCTTGCAACCAGATAAATGCAGTTCTATTACTGCACACATCTCATATAAGATTGAAATCCATTATTCACATTAAAAAAGATAAAACCAAACTGATAATTTATTCTCTTGACATTTTTCTTTAGTTTTTCTAATTAACCTCATATTATGAGATACTGACCTCACATTAAGAACACCTGAGTTGAAAGTGGCTAATCACTGACATATTTAAATTTTGAAGTATTTTTAGTTCCGTTGTGCTTTTTCACTCGTTTAGATGCTGAAGGCATTTCAGCCCATCTCCCTCACATCTCAGTGGCATATTTCAGTTGCATTCAAAGAGAGCATATTTTTCCCTCCAGAGCCAGTGACAGGAGAGAATGCAATATGATTCCTATTGCAGGATTATTTTGTCAGGTGCTAAAATTGTGATTCATGCACATCACACTCGTAATGATATAAAAAGGGTTCACTGATCATTGGGAATTCACAGAGAACTGGGTGTGTGGGGAGTGGGTATGGAAAACGGGTGTGGGGAGGACACATGGGAATGTTACGCACAATAATCTAAATAGGTCTGGAGCCACATGGACCCCAACCTATTCCTGTAGATGCTAAGATACAAGCTTCATGTAGCCGAATATTTGTTTCTACAGATTTGAAATAAGAAGAAGTTCAGCCTTCTTCTGTGCTTGTCTTAGAATAACATGATTTTTTCATAGCTGCTGTGGATTTTATATAAGCTTGTTAAGAAAAAGAATTAACAAAGGATTTACTACAGGGGCTGTTTCTTTACAAAAGACTCATGGACCTCAACAGATGCAAACCAGAAATTATATACAGTGATTAATGCCATTACTAGTTACATCTTGATTAATTATGTGCATGAACACTGAATTTCTAACAAAGTGTGATGTTTACATAACGTGCTCATACCTATGACACAATTGTGGATATTAAGTATTGGATTAATTTATGTCTGGAAATGATATTGGAAGAAATCCTCTTAAACTAGTTAAGATTGAGGCACTTCTAAATCAAATGTTACCTGGTATAATCTTGCTAAAGCAAATGTTTTAGCTTAAGTTATAACAGCTACTTCTCCATGTGAGAAATACAATTTTTTTTTTTTCCTTTCTAGCTAGTCACCAGGTGGCACTAGAGCAGCAGAGTACAAAGAATGAATGCAAACTTCATACTTGTGTCTCTGCTAATCAATGGAAAGACTGATTTAAGCCCTAATTGATAGCATGATTGCTTCAGCCTCCAGTTTATATCAAGGGAAACACAGTAAAGTGTCTTAAACTGATTACATATCTGACAATACGGATGAGAATAGGTCCAGAGACTGGAACTTTGGAAGACTTCTAACTGCATTCATGCATTAAAATTACCTAATGTAATCATGTAAAAATGGCGCATTGTTGTGTAAACATATTTAAGAAAATTTAGTTTATAGCAATTATGTTTTCTATGTATTGCTGAGAGTGCAGATATATTTCTAACAGATTAAGGAAGAGGCATAACAAGATTAAAATGTCAGATCATCAGATATAAAAAAACCCCAAGCATTTTAAAGAAAACTGGCTTCATTCTTATCCAAGACAAGTTATCAGTGTAACATTTCTTTTGAACAAAGATCTCACACTACTAGGAGACAAGAATTTCTGATAGTCTGAAAACTGATTACAAAGTAGTTATACTACTGTCCATTTTCTAATGCCACAATTGGAAGATTACATTTAGAAATATTTGCTATTTTTCTCTCTACAAATTGCCAAACACTAGCCCAACTCAATAGATCATCATAGGAAAAAATCCCCACAAATATCCTCTTTAGTGAAGAAGTGTTGAGATTAAATACACAATCTAAAATTACTCCCACAAAACACTCAAGCAGTGGCTTAATTTACACCCTTGATTAACCAAAAAAGTTGTCAAGGGAACATCTAACCAGCTGTCAAGCAATACGTAAGATTTTTCAAGAACAGTAATTTTACTTTCGACTTTTCAATTCATAAGTGTGAAAATCTGTACTGTCTTTTACAGTTTTCATAATCTCTTGGTACTTCTTTCCAAAATTCTTGCCTTTACTATTTTTTTTCCTTAATAATGTATTTTTAAAAATTCATTATTAAAACATACCTTCTCTTCCCAAAATTAACTTCAACATGCTACTTCCATGGAAATGTTCATGTCTCTCTACCCTCTTCTATTTCAACAAGGTCAAATGTGGTACTTCTTACCACTTTCAATTACAACACTAAGTGATAATTATGAAAATGAATGCTGCATTATATGTCTGACATTTTATTTGAAATCAATGAAACATCTGTTGTAACCTCCAGCCATCCAACACCAAATTTCAGGTTTTCTAGTTGCTATGAGCTGACTGAACTGTGAAAGCATAGCACAGTAGGGTGGAGGGGGAGAGAGAGAGACAAAGGAAAGGGGTAGACAAAAGCAAGGAAGATGAAGAATCTCAAATGATTTTGACCCCTAATAGTGTCTTGCAGTAATCTCTTGATGCCTTCTTCTTTCAGGAAAAAAAAAAAAAAAAGGAAGCGAACTTTTAGAATGCTGAAAAGATTGTATTGAAAGAGCTGGCCGATGTCATCGTGGAACCTCTCATCATTATTTTATTTTTCAGCCGTCTTGGGAGCCTGGAGAGGTCCCAGTCAACTGGAAGGTGGCTAATGTCCCAATTTTCAAGAAAGGAAAAATAGGAATACTCTGATAATTACAGGTCTGTTAGCCTCACTTCAGTGCCTGGTAAAAATATGGAGAAGGCTATCCTGGGACTTATTGAAAAAACACTTGACAGACAACGTAGCCACTGGTCCTACCCAGCACAGATTCAGAAGGAGAAATTCCTGCTTCGCCAACCTCATTTCCTTTTATGACAAGGTCACCCATCTAGCTGACCAAGGGAAGCCAGTAGATGTGGTGGTATTGGATTTTTTCGATACTTTCTCTGACAGTATCCTCCTGGATAAAATGGCCAGCACACAGCAAGACAAGTTCACAATACACTAGGTGAGCAATTGGCTGATGGGTCAGGTCCAAGAGTTACGGTTTACATCAAGCTGGTGGCTAGTCACCAGCAGGGTTCCCCAGGGCTCAATTTTAGTGCCAGTTTGCCAACAATACTAAATTAGGAGGAGCTGTGGACTCCTTTGAGGGTAGAGAGGCCTTACAGAAAGATTTGGATAGACTAGGTAGCTGGGCAATGACCAACAATATGAAATTCAACAGAGCAAGTGCCGAATGCTCCACCAGGAAAGAGATCTTGCAGATTGGGTTGATGGCAAGTTCAATATGAGTCAATAGTGTGCCCTGGCAGCCAAGATGGCCAGCTGCGTTCTGAGGTGCATCAAGCACAGCATTCCCAGCTGGGCGAGGGAGGTGATTGTCCCATTCTACATTGCACTGGTGCGGCCTCACCTGCAGCCCTGTGTGCAGTTCTGGGCACCTCAATACAAGAAGGACATAAAACTATCAGTGTATCCAGAGGAAGGCAACCAAGTTGGTGAAAGGTCTTGAGGGCAAGACTTACAAGAAGTGGCTGAGGTCATTTGGCTTGTACAGCTTGGAGTAGAGAAGGCTGAACGATGACCCCATCACAGTCTACAGCTTGCTTAAGTGGGGCAGTGAAGAAGGATGTGCTGATCTCCTCTCTCTGGTGACCAACAACAGGACATGAAGAAATTGAATGAAGCTGCATCAGGGGAATTGTTGTCAGAAGTCTAGGTTTGGAGAAGAAAAGAAACCCTAGCTATTAAAGGCTCTTCTGATGGGGCAGAAAATCCAACAGTTTTGTTGATGGTTTATTTTCAGTGTTATCTTAACGGAGCCTCAGAGTGTCTGGTATTTGATTCAAGAGCTGTTCCTCACTATGTGAAGAAAAACAATTAACAGTTTTTGGCAGCATTACACTGAACATTACATTCCCCATTATTACTGACACCTTCCTCAAATCCATACATCAAAGGCTGTTCCTCCTAACAACGCCAAAAATCAGATTCTGCTCCTTGTACTTAAATTCCTTCTTCCTTGATCCATTTTACTAGAGTACATAGGAAAAGAAAAACTTAGAAAAATCATAAAATCATAGAATGGTTTGGGTTGGAAGAAACCTTTAAAGATCCTCTACTTACAACCTCCCTGCCAAGAGCAGGGACACCTTCCACGAGACCAGGTTGCTCAAAGCCCCATCCAACCCGGCCTTGAACACTTCTAGGGATGGGACACCCACAACTTCTCTGGGCAGCCTGTTCCAGTGCCTCACCACCCTCATGGGGAAGAATTTCTTCCTTATAGCTAATCTAAATCTAACCTCTGTTCAGTTTAAAGCCATTACCCCTTGTCCTATCACTATGTGCCCTCATAAGGTGAAGAAATTTGAGGGAGTGAGCCCTCAATGACAGCCAATTAGCATACATAAGAGTGGACATAGTAATGCACAAGAATATTTTGGGGGGTCTAGCCTGCCTTATGAATATATGAAGTTGCTCTGACATATTTGCACCAAATAATAAGGGTACTATATCTAGGATACTAATGATACTGCTCATCTATCTCTATGCCTTATATAGCTTGGTATGTTCATGTGGTATAGTGGGTCCTGCAGTACCGCACTGATTCTTCTTGATGTAAAAGAACATCAGAGGTCCTGTTACTGGTTACTGCAAAAAAGGGAGAATATTTCAAACTGAACTGGAGTTTTTTCCTACTATTATACACAGCACTCTGTCTTCAGCTCAGTTTGTTCCTAAGTATTCCATATTGCACTGTTGCAAAATATTACTTATTGCTTTCAACAAAAAGAGTTGCAAAAAGTACTGCCTAAAAAAAGACCTGAAAACTGAGTTTTTAGAGCATTAATCCAGTTACATTATACTTTGACTTTGAAAGTCTTCCAAGTACTGCATTTTCTCTTTCTTCATTGTGGTTACAACAAAGGAAACAGAAGAAGGAACTATTTAGCTGTTGCATGAACACAGACACACAGTTTTGTGGAAATACCAGTCTTAGGCTCCACTTTCAACAACAATTTCCTTTTAAGTTATGTTTTTTTAATTGACATTTGATTATAAATTTTTTGACAGGGTTCTTTTATATACAGAACGTGCTTGATTTTATACCAGACTTTTGGATTTATCTGTGGAAAATAACAAACATTTCATTCAGCACTTCAAAATGTATGAGGAAGTTTGAACTGAACTGTACATATGATATTTACACTAGAACTGCTATGTAATACACAGAGCAATTTGCACAGTAATATAATAATTTTCGTACTAGATGCCTCCTTTCTCCCATTTTTCCACGTATGTCTTTTAAAAAGCTTCAAATGTATGTATCTGAATGGGAAAAGCAACAGGAAGCAGAAAAACCTTTTAGGTCTTCCCCATATGATTTTGCACCTTCCAGGAGACCACAACTTTCTCAACAAAAATCTGACCTTATTAATAAAGCTGGTGTTACATTACTATTTAAAATATTTCTTACAGATACGTTATACATTTTCCTATAAAGATAATATGGAGTTTGATATTGAAAAGGTACTGTTTGACTTTTGTTTCTCAGTAGTTTCTCACAGTACTTGCTGGGCCTTCTGAGAACAGGGAGAATTCTAACAAAGTGTAACACATGTCAGGACTCGTGCTTATACAAGAGAGAAAACTATGGACAGCCCTTCCTCAGTTCTGATTAATCCAGGAAGAATAATAGCATCCTTACATGGCTCTCATATTAAAGGTGCTTAGTCTTCTCAAGTCATACATATATCAAGCTATAAGAAATGAAGCATCCGTAAGAGAACGACGCTTCTTGGCTTTCCATTATTAACATGCTGTGAGAATATATTTTTAATACTGTCACAGTAAATCTGCTAAATTTCAAATCTGTTTACCACGTGTGTACATCCATACTACCCAGTTTTAGTATGAAAAGATTATTCAGTCTGACATTGACTTTTTGCCATTATTTCGTTGGACAGAGCCTTTTTTAATGTGGAAAGATATTTAAAAAAAAAATGTTTATTTATTTTACTCTTCTGTTCTTAGGACATTTTCTTTGATTTAGAAATAAATCTCACCAGCAATTGGCTTGATGCAGATCATCAGCTTTTTTCCAATTAGCTTTTAAGTGGGTGTTTTGCTAGACTTGTTATGTCCCTTCACAGAATCTGTAATAATTAATCTATTATTGACATAAAGAACACAGTGCTTAATACGGCATAATAATTATAAGCAAAACATATTTCATAGTGGATTTTCAAAGCTCCTAGGACTTGGAAACAGTCATACAACTGACAACAGTTCCACAGTAAGTATCCTTAAGAGTAGATGGCAAACTGAAAACAAGTCAACAATGTCATCTTATTACAGAAAAGGTAACCACATACTGGGATGTATAGATAGGTATAAAGACAGTGGACATGTAAAGCATTTTTCTGCTTTCTTCCAAGGTAAGGGCAATGAATGATGTCATATTTCTTAATGACCCGCTTTATTAATCAGGAGTTTTACTCAATCCCTTTTCATTAATCTCTGATCTTCTGTTCCCTTATTATCATCAACATATTTGGTATCTGCATTTCCTCGTTTCTGCTGTTGCTGCTACATAAGATGTGCTAAAAGACTTCAAATGGTGCATCTCTGATGCAGAATACATAAGCCAAGAGAATCAAAACTACAAAAGTGCCTCAAGAACTACTGGAGATCTGGGAAAGTGAGCTATGAGATAAGTTTAAATCCAGGTTTCATCAAATCCAAGATATATCTTTTAGTTGTTGGCATTCTCACAGTGGATATCTGATGTTGATAATACCATGCATTATTTAGGCAAAATCAGAAGAGCTGAAGAACACAAGCCAAATCAGATGAACAAAATAATCTCCAAGCATGTAGAAGGCTGCTACAAACAAGCCATGAGTAATCTTTCCTTTGTCTCCATGTCAGACATTATAAAAAAAATATCTCTAATAGTATGGATACTGAGGTAGATTGTACAGGTTTGTACAGGCTCCCTCACTGGAGGTTTTTAAGGACAGGTTAGATAAACATCTGTCAGAAATGGCACAAGCATTTAATTTACATTGACAAATATGGCCTGTGTCCTACTAAGGTAATGGTGTAGACAAGGTGATCACGTAAGATGTCTTGCAGCCCTAAAATTCTATAATTCTAACATTTCTATAAGAATTACATATGATTCAGTGACGGAATGCTAATAGTGAAAAATTTATCTCAGATTTGGTGAAAAGTGATCTTAAAACTCATATGACATGTCCAGTCTTTCAGATAATTGAGACCATTAAAAAGTAAAGAAAGAACAAAAACGTCTCATAACAGACAAACAACAAGACTATAATAGAAGTGACTGCAATGATCAGTGTCTCTGAATTTCTATAGGACTAGATTCTTTCACACACAAATCTAATCTTACTTAAGAAAAAATGTCTTTCTAGAGAGTGCTGAACAAAAGGGAAGAAAAGAAAATGCTTTATTCACCCTCAAACTTTATCTTCTTTGCAGTGGAGATACTAGTAGAACTGGATAGTCTGGGACAACAAATACACTTTATCTCATCTTATATTGTCTACCTTGCACAGAAGGTTCAATTTCTTTATTTAATGTTGGCATACAGTTTTTCATACATCACACAGAACCTAAAAAACCCTCAGAAATTCATGTTTGTGCATGAGGACATTAGTAGCTGAAAATGATAATATATACTATAGCTGAAAGAGATGCTGTTTATGCTAGGTTCTACTTCGCTTGCTTTATGCCTCACTTACTCAGTTCTGCCAGTCCAACAGTCAAATATATGATCCTTTAGTAGATTGGTTAATGGGACTCTTTCTATTGCATATATCACCGAGCATACTACAGGCAGCATGCACCCAAGGATCATTTACTTCAGTGGAATGCTTTTCTTCAACATATATATTTTATGAATCATGACTTTAAAGATATCTGTTCTCAAACTGGCTCCTTAAAGGAAAGTGTAAATCCTACTCTTAATCATATCTCTGCAATTCCACTGACTTCACAGGGACTGCACTGATGTAAACACAATACATCAGTGCACTGTGACAACCGACTGATAGACTCCGACATCTCCATTTCACACATGCAAAACTGGGAATAACACAAAGATACTGGAATAATCACCATTAACACACAGGAAGAGTTTTGAAACCACAACAAAATCACCATCATCATGGTTGTTATCATTATTCACGATCATGACAGTATTGGAGGAATAAATTGTTACAAAATTGATCCTGACAGTAGGTACCAACTCCTACAAAAACCTTATGTTCTAATCTGAGATTCAGGACAACCTGTTCTTACTTAGAAGGACGGAGTATATGTACTGTGCTTGTGCTTATGTACTGACTGTTGTCTATTCAAATCATAATAGGCTTCTTTGTGTATTTTGTGGGCTTTTTTCTGTTAGATAGATTCATGGAGCCACTAGTTTTTATTGCTGATAAAAAGCTGTGTTTTTAAACCAAGTAATCCAGCTTCAAGACTGAATACTGCTGATTCCTCCTGTGTCTGACAGCATTGCCTCGGATTCATGTACCAATGGGGTATTTGCTGCAAGGCTGGTTTAATTTTCATAATGGCTATCTTTAACTTTTCTTGGAGCCTATATTATACCAAAGACTTCTACTCTTCTACTCCCCAGAGCACCAGAGATGAATGTTCCTCAGGGAAAATGCTTGCAGTCTTTTGCAAGCACTTACCCTCTAAATCTGGCTTCTCTAATTCATTGGGTTTTAATATAGATGTAATCGCATCCAAGCAATTTTATGAAAATTGTCTAATGACAGAAAGTTTGTTTCCTCCTCCAGTTAAAAGCCTCCAGTTCGAGCCCATGCAGCACCTAATAAAAATTCTGGAAGACGTACGGAACAAATTGAGGGAAACTCAAGTATAATCTCCACTGAAAGAATATTCTGATGTGAAAGGAGCAAAACTCTTTTCATGAAGAATCATTACAGAACAGGTTTTGACCCATTCTGAAGTGCAGATAAAACCATCTCAGCAAACAAAATGGCAAACATGCTCCCTAACACTGATCTGTTATCTCAAAAGTCAGATACAGTCTTCCGTTTCATGTCTCACATAAATCTGATCCTATGAATGAAAATTAGGAAGCCACCTGACACATGAAAAAAGCTGTATCAATGCAATGTCGTACAGATAACAATGCAATACTGCAGTGATCTCCAGTTGAGAGTCTTCTGTTTTCTTACCTATTGCAGACATAAGAAATACAATAATGAGTAACGTATATTGCTTCTACCAGGCAGCACTAATTAATTTTCCTTTGCATACTCTGATGGTCTAAAATGAACTGCTACCTCCCTCTACATGGGAAAACTAAGAGAAAAATAGGCTAAGCAATGTGCTTAATAAGAAATCGCCTTTTTAACTTGAATGCCAACAGAAGGAACAATTTATATACTTGTATGGGAAATTCTGGGGAGAGTAAAGAATAAAATCCTTCTATTGCCAACTAGCACATACTTTGAAGTTGTGGCTGGCATCTTTGCTAATACTCATGACCAACAGACATCCTAATATTTCAGTTTTATGAATTTAAGTATCAATTAAAAAAAAAAAAGAAAAAAAAAGAAAAGGTGTTTCAGGTTCAGAGTCTTCAAGGCCTATGTCTTCTAATCCTTTCTAACTTAGTCTTTGGATCTTAGAGCTACTCTCACATTGCTCTCACAGTGATATTCAGACAGTCTATTCTTAGGCTTTGCTGATGACATTCAAGTAATTTGATTCTTCCAATTCTCAGAAGCATCGTAGTCAGAAAAAAGGAACAGACAGACAACTAAGCTCTTATAATTCAGAAACAACTGTTGAAGCACCTATATCCTCTACTTAACTCTTTTACAAAGGTCTAAGAATGTCTAATTCAGTTGAATCACAATAAGATCAACTGAAAATATGGCAAGAGAATGTGAGTTAGGGCATACAGAGACTAGGACAGCCTCTTAAAATAGGATTTGAATTCTCCAATGTACTGCTTAATTTGGCAAATTAATATTTTATTCCATTTAAGGTGCAAATACATGTTATTGCTGAAGAATCATTTTGTATGTATGACAAGAATTATAAGTAACATTTTATTTGTGGTAAGCATTACTTCTTATGTTATCATAAACAAAGGGCCAAGCAGACCTGCAGAGTATACTGCAGAAGGGTAATACATCAGTTGTAGCTCAGATAAAACTGGAAATTAATAACTTATCTTTCTTAGTAAATTGTAACACCAATCGAATCACGTCTCTGCTTCCAGCCCTCACCAACATTTTGTCTCTCGTTTTGACACCGTCAGTAAGAGAGGAGGTGAGTCCTTGCCATCACAATCCCTTCATGCCCTCTTCAACACATGTAAGAATGACTTTCATTTTGGACAAATGAGAGGTAGCAGTGCTACTAAAAGTGCTGGGCATATTACAAATCTTCTTTTACAAAGCATGAGTAACTCACCTGAAGTCAGTAATACAAGGCAGAAATGTTAAATGACATGCCCACTTACCAGACTTAAAATTTATTGATTTGTGAAGCCTGCCAGGCAATGTAATCAGTTAACCACTTCTTGACTGATAGCTATTTCTTTAAACACACAAAGGAGTGGAACGGAGCAGATCTGTGCTTTTAGAATACATACGTAAATACAGAACTGCACAGAACTTGAAGTTTGCTGTTGCCATCTAAACTAAAGGGGTCTGCTCACCTTTATCTGGACCATAGTCATTAGCTATTCTATTACAGTCTGCTTATGATAACACATATGCTGTGTTTTTCCCAAACATCAAAAAAGTATGAGCTTTAGAACTGCTATGTCAAAGCAATTAGGATTCTCATAATATTTTCATATGTACTTTGCACTTGAAGCTGTCTAAATCACAGCATCCAACATGAACAGCTAAGAACATTTTGCTAAGCTATAATCAACTTAAAAAAAAAAGAAAGAAAAACAAGACTGCTTTACGGTTATATATTTATACACATTTCAGCTGCAATCTTCTTTAAAGCTACTCTTAAACATANGTCAGGCATTGGAATGGCCTGCCCAGAGAGGTGGTGGACTCGCCATCCCTGGAGGTTTTTAAATTGAGGCTGGACATGGCACTTAGTGCCATGATCTAGTAAACAGACTAGAGTTGGACCAAGGGTTGGACTCGATGATCTCTGAGGTCTTTTCCAACCCATTCGATTCTGTGATTCTGTGATTCTGTGATTCTGTAACTTGAAGTTTGCTGTTGCCATCTAAACTAAAGGGGTCTGCTCACCTTTATCTGGACCATAGTCATTAGCTATTCTATTACAGTCTGCTTATGATAACACATATGCTGTGTTTTTCCCAAACATCAAAAAAGTATGAGCTTTAGAACTGCTATGTCAAAGCAATTAGGATTCTCATAATATTTTCATATGTACTTTGCACTTGAAGCTGTCTAAATCACAGCATCCAACATGAACAGCTAAGAACATTTTGCTAAGCTATAACCAACTTAAAAAAAAAAGAAAGAAAAACAAGACTGCTTTACGGTTATATATTTATACACATTTCAGCTGCAATCTTCTTTAAAGCTACTCTTAAACATACATGAAAGTACAGGATCATAAGGTTTATTCCCTATTTGAATATAAAATGGTAAAATACAGATTATGAAATCATTTGGATGTGCTTCAAGAGAGACTACTTGAATAGTCAGATGCACATTTTATAATGTACTACATGTGTCTCACCTAATTTCTTCAGTCACTTCAACTAGTGATATATATTTGAGCTGAAGCGTATTATTTGGAAAATAAATATTGCACAAGGTTTATGAATATTAACTGTAAAAAAGAAAAACAAGGTAAATATAAGACATTTAGCCTGTATGAGTAAATGTTTGTTCCTAGGCCAACCTTTATTAAGTGTTTGTTTTTTAAACAAGATAGATTACTTTCATCAGTTTTTAGAAATAGAAAGTATGAGGTGTTCACAGAAAAGGGCAATCTTGCATGATGTGAAACATGCCACATTTCTTCATGGGAAGAGAAAATCTTATGTAGGATGGTAGCCTTTCAACAAGATCATATTTTATGAATGTAAGTTGTTAAGGAAAATGTGGAAGTGTAAACAAACACAATGACTGTTGCTGTGTATGTACAATCTGGTTTTCCTTACAGATGGAGGTGCTTTATTTTTTAATTTTGTTGTCCACTTTTCACTTAAATATTATGAATGCAAATACATTTGGAAACACTAGGGTATATTTCACTACAAGAAAAAAAAAGAGATTAACTACTTCATTTCAGAGGGATGCTCAGTGCTATTAATCACCTAGATCCTTTAAGCAAAAATTCAAGCACTGAAAGTTTCAATTTATCAGAATAAACATTTTTAACTGACAAAAATAATTTCAGACTACGCTACCTCTGATTTGCAGCAGTGTAGATTATACACAAAAATTACATCAGAGTCAATTTAACTATCCTATTAAATAATGCGAAATCACAAATTTCCCACATGGAAGTGTGAATTCATTCACATTTGTTCCCACAGCAGGAATAAATCCCATTTGATTTGATCTTACCCTTAAATTGCTCTATTTATTAGTAAATCACACTTCCAGTGAAAAATTAAGAACGCAAAAATGTTTGGACTGCCTGTATTTTTAGTAAAAAACATATTAACGAAGTTTTGGGGAACTACAAACCAAATGACTGAGTTCATAAACATACAAAAGACCATATTTGTCATAACAAGGCATATCACAAACTTCAGCTTTAAGTACTGAAACATAAGAAGCATTTTGAAAGGCTGCATCCTCCAGCATTTTTATAGGAGAATAGTTCATACTAGACAAATATTACAGTGAGAAAAACACACACATAGAAGACAGGTCCAGTAACTGCTGAAATGGTTGGTTTGAGATTAATAGTTAACTACAAACTAACCAAAGCCAACACTAAATCTTTTTATTCAGGTGACATTCATTGTCATCAGTCAGCATCCAGTTCATGAGACTAAACAGGATTATTCAAAGGAGCTGGATTATTTTTGGATCTCACTGTGTGCAAGAGTCTGGATGGTCCTTCCTAGTCACCACAAACTTGTCAGAGGCAAATGCTATGCAGAAGTGTTCATGGCTGTTAGCTGTAAGGAAGCATGATTGGTGGGGAAAAGTCAACTATGTTTACCTGGAGATTAGCTGTGGCAGTGACACAAAATAACACGAAGAAGTAAATATCTTTGCCTGGAGACTGGTAGTGGAAGTAACATGAGGAAGAAACCAGCAAGGGAAGATGAAAGGGATGACTGGAGGAAATCACTGTAATGAGTACTTGACTGAGTGACCACATAATGCTCAGACCAGAAGACTGCTTAAGTAAACCCACCATGTTACTTAACAAACTTTGGTAGGAGAAAAGATGCTTTGAAGACCTTGGAGTAGCCACCACCTGTAGGTCCAACTTGTACTGCCTCATGAGAGGAAGTACCAAAGCCTTGATCTCATTGCTGAACCTAGGACAAAGTAGACCAAGTGTTACATTCTGAACTTGACCACTCAGGACACAGTGTGGGCCAGCTGCTCCCTCAAGGCTGGGATGTCAGAAGCCACAGGGCCTCTCTGGTGTGGCAGGGCAGCATCTGGGCAGCCAGAAATCATGAACATGGTTGTTTTCTCGTAAGAAAATATAATAGTAGCTTAAATGATCAAAATGGGGTAACCCTTTCACAGTCAAGCTGTTTTAAATGTTTTAACTGAAAAGCAGTGTATTTTAGGAAAGACTTTTATCAGACATAAACTCTTTGTTTAGATTATTTCAGTCTTCAGCTATGCATCTCAGCACTTTGTGATTATGAATGAATTTTATAATAACAAGATCTTTGTGGATCTTGTATCACTGGGAAGAAGCTGAAGCAAAGACAGATGAAACGACTTGCTCAGGATCATGTCCCAGGGATGCCAAGTATGTCAGACAAGGAGCGGAAGTTCTGTGACTGTCATAGTTATATTCACTAAGTAAATGTTCCTATACGAGGTTACCAGAAATTAAGAAGAATCAACCTAAACCCAACTTGCTTTTAAAGAACATATCCACTGTACTGATTATATTGCAGCAGTTAAATATTTATATGTCGAGTCAATATTAAGTGCTTTGCTTAATTATGAAAGTGGAAAACTTTCCCTATTATGCATCTGCCTCTCATTCACAAGACAGAGGAAGAGAGAGGGCAGGAAAACACGGTGAGCAGGATTAGATCAGCTAATCCTACCACTGCTTTCAGTAAACAGCTATTGGATTGTCTTTAAAATTAAAAAAAATAATGACAAAAATAGGCTACTGTCTGGTCAGGAAGGAAAAAAAATAAACCCAAACACCTGTGCCTAGTGCACGAACAGCTGGGTGCATGCTGATGATGATTCAACTGTAATATGTGCTGCATATAGTTAGATAAGCAGAATAAGTTGTATGGGGAATCTATTACGGAAAATCTACTGCATGTTTGATTAGCTTTATTTTCTTTTCACTGTCTTCGTTTTATCACCATTTTCTCATTCAGGATGGGCTGGGGGAGCAAAGGATGTTCTGTGCTTGTCTTCTACTGTCACTGCTGAATATTAATGTAACAGTTTGAGTAGGCAGGGAAGAACTAGCCCTTATTCGGCTTGACTCAGAAACCAACTGTATACTGACATGAATAGACAGCACGTTCATTTTCAGAAGGAAAGCTGCAAAGGAGAGAGTAAGAAGCTTATTTGGCAGAGTTTTTAATAGTCATCTTCGACCAACTCCAAATTTTGGAATCCCCTTGTCATCCATCCATTATAATGATTTAAAGCACACTAATTTTATAGAAGTTCTTTGGAACCCATAGAAAATGGGGTCAATTATCTGAGATTCAAATGATCAGGGATACCCTCAGCTGTTGACATTTAAAAGATCTCAAATGTTTGAATATGCAGTTTGAAGGAAGAGACTCAGAATTTTTGTGTTGTTTAAAGGTATACAATGAGATTTGAAAAGTATAGAGTATGTACCTACAATTTTCCCAGCTATTAGGCAATTTAGTTTATTTCATCATCTGAACATGCTGGAGCACTATGCCGTGAAAGTTGCAGGTGGCAAAATGTTAGTTCATGTTTAGTTCAAGAATTTGTGTAAGGTGAGATGAGATATACCAGCTTCTTGCAGCTCAGCGTGAATTTAAACTGAACAATTCTATGTTGCTTCATTTCCTACTTAATGTAGCTGTAAATGTTTTGGGCCTTCAGTTTTCTGTACTCAGTGTGCAACCTTTGGCATACTTAGCAGTCTTCCTGCTCATAAATGAGAAAAATGACATCTTACCCTTTCTCTGTCTTCTTGAAGTAGATTTTGAGTATTTTACAAAAAAAACCAAAAAACAAAACAAAAACCACAAAACAAAAAAAAACCACCAAAAACCCCACAATCAAACAAAAAAAACCAAAACAAAACCACAAAAAAACCCCAAACATGAAAGAATTTTAAGTGAGAACAAAAGTATATTCTGCATTTAATCACTGATTTAGTACTGCATGAAAAAGAATATAAAAGCTATCAAAAAAATCCCACAGCCTTGCTGCAAATCATCAGCTGTAATTAAAATTATATGAATAAATCACTTTAAATCACAAAGCAGTGCTATGATATGAGCTAAATATGACAGTGTTGGACCCACTGTCCTTGGATAAGGTTTGTCATCTACACATTTATTCGCCAAAGAGTCTGTTATAAAGAACAAGACAAGACTTTACAAGATCTAGGCCTCTTTTTGGGTCTCATTTCAGTACTCGCTTGAGTGATAAAATAGTTCATATTATATCTACTATTAATAAGGGACAGCTTTAGTCAATCTGAGAGCGTGCTGCTGCCAAAAGGAATGGTGCCCAATAGCACCTTATAGCAGCTGTTCAGTGTGATTAGAGATCTGATTCTAATAAAACCCAAATTACCAAATCCCCCAAAAGATGATTTTTCAGTGAGATCAGCAGAATTTCTGCAGCAGTTCACAGCTAATCAGACTAAGTTAATCAGCCTTCTCTTCAATTGTCTGCCTGTAAGACTGACACTGAAGAGGACTTCAATGAGAGATACATTAATTCCTAAAGCTGTAAGATGCTGAGCACTGTAAAATGCACAAGAAAATAAAATGTCACAGATGATGTATTGCCTCAAAATGCTTTACGCTGAAAGGCAGTATATGCAATAATATACAGTCTTGCCATTCAATATGAATTAATATTGTATATGTTGGAATGTATGAACACTCGAATGCCATAGGATTAATTTTTAGCATTCTGAGACTTCTTTCATTTTTCATTAGAGACAAAGCAAACGGTGATTCCTACCACTTCTGTTATTAAATAGAGAATTTATCTATTATTAAATATGTGCACTATGAAACAGAAAAACACAAACAACAAAAAACAACAAAAAATGAAAAACTTTCTGGCTTAAAGAGGCTAAGAGGAAAGAGATGAAATATTATGAAATAATATGGGCTTTAGAAAGCATTTATTGCCCTTGGAGCAGGAACTGGGTACTTAGCAAGACAAGCACTACTGCATCATTGGCTTGGAGAACCTCAGTGCATCACCACACTGAGTTCTAAAATTGAAAAACATATATATACATTTGGCATGGGTTGCTGCTGAGATTATTGTCTGCACCAAGCAACCAGCAAACTCCACTCAAGTGTCACTGTGAGCCTGTTTTATCTCACATACGTCTACCTTATGTTTTCAGTAAAACTGCTTGTATACACACTGCTGAATATGGGAATTTAAGAAACACCATTTATTATACACAGCGGAATGACAAAAGTGCCAGATTCGCTACCTGTATGAAACACAGTCAAAAATCTGGGGTAAAGGAGACTCTACAGAAAGATTATAGGGGTATGTATTTGGTCCAAATAAATTCACTAAAACAAAGTGATATGTGTTTCTCTCCTGTTAAAGGTGAAGGAAAAACTCACAATCTTTACAATAAAAACCTTCCTCTTTGGCTGGTTCAGGAAGAGTGCTTTTCATCTACTTTGGCTAATGAAAGAAATGGTTGGATCATGCCTTGTCTTATGTCAGCCACAGACTGGTGTTTAGATTTGTATTTTTCACAACAGTCGCCATTGAGCAAAATTTACACCCTCCCCCAGAACATGGGCAAGTATAATCCTGTTATTTTCCAGATGGGTGAACAAAAGAGGTTGCAGAAGATTGCTTCTGACAGTGCTGGGAACAAAACCCAGGGGCCAAACCACCTATCAGATTTACATAAAATCTATTCAAATGAAAGAGAAAATGTATTTTTGAAGGTGTTTTGAACAGCTGCTGAGTAATTTAGTAGCAACACAGCATGCTACAGCATAGCTCCCACATTCACATCTTTCATTACTACTAGTCCCCTAGGTGCTGGCAGCTCTGACAAGACAATGTAAACTGTAGGGGGGATACAATAATTTCTGTGACAATGTATAGATCCCTAGTTCCTGGTGTTCTCACTAAAACCCATCAGCTCAGTAGGAAGTCATATCCACCATCAACATGAAAGGCTGACCAGCATTGCAAACTGCATAGAAGCTGTATAAGAAAAAAACAAAGGGACACATATCCCAAGGCACAGATATGAACTGGTGCTATATAAGCTATACAAGCCAAATGTGGAAATGTACAGCAAACATATGATACTGCAGTTGAGCAAAGACTCTAAAAAAGGCAGCCGACAGTCTAGAGAACAATTTTATTTTAAAGTACTCCCTCCACATTACATGTCTGTTTATGGTTCATTTGGAGTAGGAGATTAAATGCAGATTAGGCTTTATATAAAGTTTCATCATTCATGGCAAAGCACATGGTTTCTACTGACTCAGAGAACCTGTTTACAAACTATGTTAAAATAGTTACCCTATCCTGAAACACCTTGTAATGCCACAAATCTCTCTCATGCTTCTAGAAAGACAATAGCATCAGTAGTGCTGAACATTAATTGCCTTGCTATGGCAAGTAAATGCTAACACTTACAATGTGACTACATAAATTCTATAATATATTCACCTTTACCTTCTATTGAACAACAGAATAAAACCTTATGCAACAGAAGGCAGCACTAGTTATAATTTAAATAAACTACAGAGGTAACATTTATTACAAAGGTTTGCCCACACAGCTATGTATGAAAGGAATGTAGGAAAATCACTTTTTGTATCACTTCACCATTCTTCTGTGGTGTGTTGACCTTGGCCAGCTGGCACATGCCCACCCAGCCGCTCTGTCACTCACGTTTCTCAACATGACAGTGGGGGTGGAGTAAGATGACAAAGCTCCTGGGTCAAGATGAAGACAGGGAGATCCCTTACCAATTACCGTCACGGGCAAAAAAGGCTTGGTGTGAGGAAAATTAATTTAATTTATTACCAATATATTTGGGTAGTGAGAAACAAAGACAAAAACTAAAACACCTTATCCCTAAATCCCCTTTCTTTCAGGCTCAACTTTGTTCCCAACTCCTGTACCTTCCCACCCCAAGCAGTTGCGGGGTGGCAGATGGGGAGTGGGGGCTGCGGTCAGTCCATAACAGCTCCTCTTTGCTGCCCCTTCCACCTCTCACTTTCGCCCTGTTCCAGTGTGAGGTGTCACAGAATCACAGAACGTTAGGGATTGGAAGGGACCTCAAAAGATCATCCAGTCCAATCCCCCTGCTGGAGCAGGAACACTTAGATGAGGCTACATAGGAAGGCATCCAAGTGGGTTTTGAATGTCTCCAGAGAAGGAGACTCCACAAGCTCCCTGGGCAGCCTGTTCCAGTGTTCTGTTACCCTCACTGAGCAGCTGTTTCTTCTCAAATTTAAGCGGAACCTCTTGTGTTCCAGATTGAACCCACTGCCCCTTGTCTCACTGTTGGTTGTCACCAAGAAGAGCCTGGCTCCATCCTCGTGACACTCACCCTTTATGTATTTATAAACATTAATGAGGTCAATGGTAATGTGTCCATGGACCATGGTTCCTTCAAGAAACACACACCTGCTGCAGCCCATGGGCTGCAGTGTGGATATCCGCTCTGGTATGGTCTCTCCACAGGCTGTGGTGGAATCTCTGCTCTGGTGTCTGGAGCACCTTCTTCCTCACTTCTCTGACCTTGGTGCTCACAGGATTTTCTCTTTTTCTCCCCCTCTCACTCTTTACTCTGCCCATGGGGTGTTTTGCCCTTCCTTAAACGCTTTCAACAAAGGCACCACCACCTTGGCTGAGGGCTCAGCTGTGCCCTGCGGTGGGTGGTTGGAGTCACTGGAACCGGCTGTGTCCAGTACGGGGCAGCCCTGACCTCTCCTCACAGAGATCCCCTGCAGCCCCCGCTGCCAGAGCCTGGGCACCTGCACCCTGTACACCTTCTTTCTATAAACTTTGCATGTACTTTGCTAAAAGATTAAGCTATTGATATGTAGACGCAACTTTACTAGCTGAAAACTAAGTGTCTTATTGTACAACCTTCTCAGCACCAGTATGACAGCAATGCCTTTGAAAACTAGTCCTAGCTATTCTAAAATATCTTTGCTTGTTTTGAACTGCATAATGTAATATTACCTCTAATCTGCACATCTAACCTGTTTCTGGTGAAGGTGTCTGCCCTCCAGTCTCTGCTACATTTAGCCATAGCTTAAATTTCCGTCTGCAATCAGCCTCCAGTGAAACGTATTTTAATTTAATTCTGTATTTCCAGCCATGTAAAGGACAAGATCAAGTAATGGTCACAAAATGACAAAGCATCTTTGGATGAAGGTCATCGCGGATGTAGCAGCAGCATCAGTAACTACACAGAAAGTAGATCAACAAAGCTAAAGAGAATGGGACAAAAGGCAAGCAGCACACAACGGTGAGCAATCGGAGAAGAAAGTTTCATGGGCAGTTTATGGTCTAATAAAAAGCCAGGTCAGTGTGTGCTTCAAAGAACAAGCAAAGGATAATAAGGGCAGTTAAGGTGGTAGAGACATGAATAAAAAAATCTTTTCCCACCTGAATTAGCTACATTCCAGAATATAAACTTGTCACAGAATTGATGCACTTCAGTCAAAGGGAGAGAAATACCTTCCTTCCTTCATTGTGTTTTTTAAATGAATTTCTTTCAGACTCTCAGGAAGATGTAGCTCCCATGTCTCTCTCTCTAACCTAACTCCTAAGGAGGACTACTTAATAAATGTATGTGTAAATTTTATTCAATACTCTCTTTAATCAAGTGATTCAATTTGCAGCACTGAATGTTCTTACTGCCAGTATGTAAAACTAGACCTAAAGTGGATAGTCTTAAAACAATCAAGCTGCTTGATGTCCTTTTTGTTCCTTCTTCTCTGTAGATATTTATTAAATATCTACAAGAAATTTATTTAGGATGCAATAACTCATACAAAAATAAGGTTATAGCAATTGAAATAAAATGAAAACAATAAATCACAGAATAACAATTGCTCTTTCTTCTCTCATTCCCCACGAAAAAAGGATTTCCTATGAGCTGTAGGAAACGGAAATCCCGAGTTAGTATACCTGAGGCCCTGTGATGATTTTGGGCCACAGAGCTGGACTGAGCATAGTACCAAATACAGGTCATGCACCAGGATCTTGATGCCACATTTTTTTAATCTCTTTAAATACTTAACTTGCCCTCAGAACATTTAATCTTTTGAACATCTTTCTGGTGAATACTACTTTACAGCTGTGCAAGATAAGCAACAAGTTAAGATTAACCAAGCTCTTTAAAAATATGTAGGAAGTTTACTGCTGAGATAGAAGCTGATGACCTAGACTAAGGAGAACTGCTCCCTTCTCCTCAGCACAGAGGAGAAAATTCAGCTAACCCTGCAGCAGTTTGGTCTGAGAAACTCCACTGCCTGTTTTGTTGCTGGTGGAGACCTGCCCTCTGATTCTTCTACAGTTACTGGTACTCACGAGGTGTTATCAATGAGAGCCAAACTGGCTTGCTGGGGGTTACATTTTCTTCCCTTTCCCTCCATCACTCCTTTTTGGACACTCAAGTAAAGGCTAGCTGACTACTGGCTTTTAATTTTTACTGATTTTCAATATCTACAGAGCAAATAGCACTTCCTATTGCTTTCAGCTAAAGCAAACCTGTGGAGAATTACAAACTGTTATAAGCACACTGAACCAATTTTATTTCTGTATTGATCTTCCACTTAAGCAACAACAGGCTTGAGGAACTGAATTCAAAAAAATTGCTTTGCCTTCACAGATCTTGTTCGTTTTACTCTTCAGAACTCACAAATACTCAGCAGTGTAAATATTTGCTATCATCTCACTTCCTAGGAAGAAGGCAACATGACACCTTCATAAGCTATTTTGCAACATACTCTATAGCTATAGTTCCATGTGCTGGGCCAAACAGAAACAAAGCAGTTTTCTGAAAAGTCCTCTGTGTGAAGCACTGGATGACCAGATATTGAGCTAATGAATTTTACAGAATTCAATATGCTTTAGCAATAAATAAATAAACACAGAAACTATCAAAATATTGAACAACATTGAAAAAATATTTTTCAATATACCAGATTATCTTGACTTTTAATATTTTATTATTCGCTCTGCAATCCAGTGACTCCTCTTCCCTTCACATCACAGATAACTGCATCGTTTCATGTAGAATACCTAGGGTCTCTTTGGTAGTACTGTAATCCATTTGTACTATTGTGGCAGTTGCACATTCCCCTGAGATTTGGAGCCTTCAGTGGGGCAAGTTGATGGCTCTTCTAGCACTTTTTGTGCCCCACTGTGCCTGTCCCTATGGACACACCTAGGGTGCTACCAAGGTGTTGATAGTCACATCCTCCCCTACCCCGGGACAGGGTGACTACACCTCCTGGGGCAGGAGTAGGGCCCTCAGTCAATTGACAGGGTCCCTGAGTCAATTGACAGAGTCATTAGCAGAGGAGGTGCCCAGAGCAGCTGTAAAGCTTCTGGACAATGTTGCAATGCCCACTGCCAGATCTGACCAGACTACAACACAGGGTCCTCGCTGAAGGCCCCCTTTGGAGTGCTCTTCTCGGTGCAGCGGGTCTGTGAACTGGAGCCCTCTCCTTAGACTGGGACGCCGTCTAAGGAGACTTCACAGGATTGAGAGTGCCTCACCTCCTCATTTAGGTGAGCGGTTATTTACCGGATATATCCTTGAATGAGTCCTCACCTAACCAGGCAAGCGTGAGTTCCTGCCTAACCCAGGCGAGTGACTATTTCTTCTGGGTACCCTAGAGTCAGAGGGCTCTGGTTTTGTTTCTCATGTGTGCATGCACACTGTGAATCTTCATTATTCTTTTTTTGCTGTACCCCAATAATCTCCTCAACTGATATCCAAACCTGTATTTTATGTTGTTGGAACGCTACCTAACTGTAGGAACCCTGTTCCTAGTCGGTTTATTGGCTGCACTTTTCCGGCCAGAATAAAGTCTGTTTGGAACTTGTTGTCCACCTAAAACTAACTTTGGGGTGCCTCCATGACAACTATCACGTATGTGAATGAACTGTTCTTCCTTCTAAGCAGATCAGAAGGGCTCTGCATCCTGCTTCTTCCCTGGAACAGAGGGAACAGCCAAGTATTTTGAAATCTTTACTACCTGTTTCACAGTCTCTCTCAGCCTCAAGAAGATGAAAAAGTGAAATCACATCAGATCATGGAGCAGAAAGTGCAGCGAGTAAACAATCACACCAACTCTACTTTGAATATAATGCTTTATGCAGCACACAGGAAAAAAAAGGACTATGGCACACTTGAAAGGATTAGTGCACACTGTTAAACCAGTGTCTCCTTTAATACATGAAGGGAGAGTTTGAAAGAGCTTAGCAAAATTCTGGAAATTTAGGTTAAATGTAGTTTAGCATTGCCACAATATAACAAAAAGAACACTTACAAATGCTTTAGCTGTAACATCGCTGAAAGGCAAATAGTATAATTTTCAAAGCAGATATATCCAGAAAACAGGAATTGGGCTATGCAGACTATTAGAACTTTAATCTTGTGTATTTTCCTTGCAGAAATACAGAGATTCTCTCAAAATTGGAATAAATTGGGTACAAAGCCAAATCTAAAAATAAAAGGTAATGAAATGAGCATTCATTATGTTATATACCTTAATTCGGATGAATCAACAGCTCATTGCCTTTAGGAGACCTAGTAAATTGTGACACAGAGCTTCAGTAAAATCACATAAATTAATAACTGTTATTAGCAACATCAGTCACTAAGAAAGTAATAAATAATTATTGCAATGATCAACAGTGCATTGAAACTGTTTCTTTAATGTGATTACTAATCCTAGGGCTTTCTTTGGAAAATGAGGTTTTCTGGTTATTCTTGATTCTGAAAATTACACTAGCTTTTATTAATGTCACTTTTGATAAGAGGGGCTGCTAAACAGGAAAGTGTTTGAATGTTCTGAAGCATTCAATGGTTTAGCCATGCTTTGTTAAGGTTATAGCATGAAAAACTACTCGCATATCTAATTACCAACATATATGTAATATGTGTAGTAATAAAATACTGAACATACATTAGAGATTACCATGGCCATTAAAAATCCGATCTTGTTCAAACATGTGAATATTGATACGACAAAGTTTATAGGCATCCCTCATTAGTCCTATTCCTCTAACATTTCAATTCTAGTGAGAAAATACGAAGAAAATATGCTGTGTTAAACCATTTGATACTTCTTTACAACCAATAATTGACAGCAATGAAATTCAGGGTATGAGGGACATTACTGAAATGCTTGACTTACGTTAGGATAAAAAGACATGATAAAAATAGTGGACAAAACTGAGAATATCAATCTTCATTATTATTTTCAGGTATGATGTGCTTATCAGCACAACTATGAGAAGAGGTCTGGATGCCTACCACTTCAAGAAAGGCAGCTGACAAGCTGCACTATGCTACTCAGTATTACTGAACTGTTGCTACAGTTCACATTTAAAAATTTATATTGATATTAATGTAATTTGAAAGACACTAAAGAAAACTCACATTTAGCATCAGAACTGATTAAACTCCTTCAGTGCATTGTTTTCAATCAGTTGGTTTAGCTTCTGGACTACACATCCTTACAGATACTCAAATGACATTTGCTGCAGCTCCCTAACTTGCAAATAAGAAAACACAGCAAATATCACTGCTATAGTGATATAGCTCTTTCATCTGAGATAAAAGTTGAATGACATATTATGAATGGGAAGATGAAAGTATTGTGACTCTATATACTGTGGTGAGCCACTTTGGAATAAATAATCCAAAATCAGTTAATAATGGAAATTAAATTTCAGATGAGAATAAATCTATCCAGCTAGAAATTATAAAAATCAATATAACATCATAATTGCATTCTTAAAAATCACATTGTTCAAGTGACAAGAAAAAAAAAAACATGGCCAGAGCACACGGGACTTCTGCCCTCCCATTAGCACATTTGCCATAAAAAGCTGAGTGAATTATCTATGTTGAGGATAACTGCATTAAAAACAGAAGGTGAAAGAAGAGAATTCTTAAGTCAGTATTTACTGCATGAAACTAATAAGACAGTTGTCCGCAAGCATTTACAGTATAAGTACCATTTAGTACGTGTATTCTACTTGGCTTTGCCCATGTTGAAGGGACAAAAATCACCAAATCCAACAGGATCTACAGTTCTTTCATAATGGAACAAAGCAATCAATCTGGTCATGACCCAATTAAGACAGTGATGCAGAATTTTCAGACTAGAATGAGAGCTATTAACCATGTGGGTATCTGCTAGAAGGACAATAAAGCATGACTCAAGCCATCTGGGAGATTTCTAAAGTGCACTGACAATCTCATGGCACAGGTGATCAAGAAGGCAATAAGTGCAGGTGCTCTGCTGGACCTGATACTCACAAACAAGGAAGAAGTGGCTGGAGGTGTGAAAGTCAGAAGCAGCCTTAGTTGCAGTGACCATGAGACGGTAGAAACCAGGATCCTAGGAGGGCGGAGCAAAGCAAAAAGCAGGAGCACAACCCTGGATGTCAGCAAACAGACTTTGGTCTCTTCAGGGATCAGGCCCTGAAGAGAAGAATGGTCCAGGAGATCTGGCTGATATTCAAATATTACCTCCTACAAGCTCAAGAAAGGTCCATCCCAACAAGTAGGAAACCAAGCAAATGCAGCAGGAGGCCTGTGTGGGTGAACAAGGAGCGTCTAATTGAATTCAGACATAAAATGGAAGTGCAGAAGGCATGAAAATATGGGCAAGTGATTCAGGAAGAGTATAGAGTTGCTGTCTGATTTTGCAGGGATAGGGTTAGGAAAACTGAGGCTGACCTGTACTTGACTACAGCAAGTGACATGCAGAGCAACAAAAAAGGATTCTACAAGAATATCAGCAGCAAAACAGAGACTTAGGTAAATGTGAGCTCAGGGCTGAACAGGGAAGTTGATCTGCTGACAAAGGACCTGGAAAAGGCTGAGATACTCAGTGCCTTCTTTACCTCAGTTTTTACTGGCAAGATTGTCCTTTGTGTCCAAGAAGGTAATTTTCCCCCTCTCTTCTGCACCGGTTGAGACCACATCTGGAGTGTTGTATCCAGTTCTGGGCTCCTCAGTACAAGAAAGTTATGGACTTAGAGGAGTGAGTACAGCAAGAGGCCACAAAGATGAGTAAGGCACAAGGCATCTTTCAGATATTCTAACCCTGACTGAACATAGTCCTACATCCTCTATGTGATCCTGATTGAGAAGAAGTCTTGGACAGGATGACCTCAAGAAGTCCCTTCCAACCTAAACAATGATGTGATTCTGTGTTCTTGAGATATTCCTGTAAGGTCAGTTAATTTAAGACTACCTAGTCTAAGCTGGAGCATGAAGGGTACAGGAATTCAAACATCTGCTCTTCAAGTCAGTAGCTAATGAGCTTGAATTGCCACAGCAGTTGGTTTGTT
Organism: Pampusana beccarii; assembly: GCA_013399365.1. Classification (NCBI taxonomy): domain Eukaryota; kingdom Metazoa; phylum Chordata; class Aves; order Columbiformes; family Columbidae; genus Pampusana; species Pampusana beccarii. The sequence continues at coordinate 267,645 of VWYH01011075.1, read as the reverse complement.
GGCTGTGACAGATTACTGATGAAATACTGAATACTGTGGCTGAACGAAAGCAAAAAAAAAAAATGTTTCAGAAAGTGACATATGTTTCTAAATTAATGTTCTGTTCACAATATCTGAAATGGAAACAAAACTAAAAAGTAATTTTTTCTATGCTCTTTATGAGAATCCATTCTCTTGTTTGAGTTATTTCAGCTAGCAGGCCACATAGAATAATTTAACTGGTTGACTGTAATGTTCCATCAAATGGTCAATTTTAATTTCATATACAAGAATTTATATGCATTAGTTTGATGTAATGCATTTATTATGGGACTGTTTTTGAGACTAAATAACAGATGTAGTGATTTATCTACATAAAACTGTAACAGCTGGATTGATGGACCTGAGATTAAGGTTTTCAGAGAACAAATGGTATATGGGCATACATTGTACAAACCTTCCTGCCTTAGACTGGCAAATGTGATGAAGATTTTATGAAATAAATATACATTACAAGCTGAACTGAGTCCATTACCGTTTTTACAAGACCTGCTAAGTTGTAATCAGCTGCAGATAATTTCAGTGGAAAATAATTTCTATGAAAGCCGTTTTTAGGTTTTGTCCCATTAAGACTTATGCTGAGTTACCATGATTTGCGATTTCTATAGAAAATGCAGTAAATGTAAATATGTACAGTTGTATATACAGTCCTTCTAAAAGTGAATCCAACTTTAATTCAAAATTTAAGTCTACTCAATGTCCTACAACATTTCCAGTTTCATACTACGTAACATCCACATGCGTATGATTAATACATGTGCTGACTTAAAAGTAAAAATAAATACACAGTATGTAAGATATTCCATTTCAAAGACACATCTAAATGTGTTTTCTTTAACAATTTATAAATTAATATGATAGAATAACAACTCTTAAATCTCTCCCAGACTGAGGTGTGATGATGGCAATATTGCATCAAGTTGGCTCAGGTTATCTATTAAAACACCTTTCCATTTTGCTTTCATCACATAATTAATTATGTTGGAAGCTTAGAAGTAGTATTTGAAGACAGCAAAATGTTTTCCACACGTCACAAATATAGGCTACACTATATACCTGTTCAGATACAAAGGCACTAACATTTACAAACAGCTTCTCAGTTGTTCCAATTCATCAATCAAAAAATTCCTGTATTCCTAGGTAACTTGGTAATGCTGGAAACAACAGCAAAACAGAGAATTAATAATTTTTTGTTTTACTGATTTAATGTAATTTTCAGTAATACCTGCACAGTATGCAGAACACCCAACATCTGTAAATACTAATAAAATGCTGACTTAAAAGTATGCATTAATGTGAAAACACACATATCTCTAGAATGATGACATGAAACAGGTAAACCCCATGACTCAAAATGAGTCAACAGATTGCATGGATGGTGATTTACACATTGGTTTTAAAAACACACTTGCAGAATGCACATGCAACAAAAAACTTTGTAAGATCAGTTCAAACAACTGTATCTTCTGTAGAAAAGGAGGAAGTAGAAGCGTAGCTAAAAAGACGGACAAGCACTCAGTGCATTGCATCTTGCCAAAGTTTCTACGTGGATTTACAAAAGCATGTTTAGGACTTTCACAGTTCACAATGAGTCATCTGCTTTTGAAGCATGAAGACGAAATAATAAACTTCAGCAGCTTCCGTACAACTGCATGGTCTAGGCTAGAGCTGGCAAAACAACATCAATGGAATAATTCATTTAACAAATAAATGCTTTTATGGACAGCTACATGCCCTCTTCTTAGCATGAGTAAAAACTTAAAACCATACCACTAATTAAAGCCTGACAGAAAACTGGAAACAACTACATTCAATACATTCACTTAGAAGATACATGAAATATTAACACGCACAATACAATGATAAAGCTGTGTGGGGATGGGTAGTACATTCATTAAGTTCTGCAGCAAAATTCTGTCAATTCTGCAGGTAAATAAGATGGAAAGGAGTGACACTATCCTGTACAGGCAAGATTTTAATGGTTGCCAAGGATCTTCCAAACAGAAAAGAATCTAGTGTCTACCATCACTGTCTAGAATGGACAATCTAAACTCCTTAAGGAAATACAATTTAAAAAATTATCATTTAGAGAAGAAAGTATAAAGATGTCTAAAAAAAAATAAATCAGTATTCCTACTCTAAAAGATAAAATCCATCTCACTACCTAGAAAAATCAAAATCCTGCTGAAATTATTATCTCAGCTTGTTAAAGTTACTTTCTTTCAACCACACTGAATTGAAGAAAGAGCATCTGGCCTCAGTGACAGTCACATCACTTTAACCACAAATAACATACAGCAGATTTTGTATCAGGCCCCACACATGGAATGAAATGTGTTTGAACTAACGTTCTTCGAATAATTTTAAAGAACAAATCCATAAAAGCAATCCAAACTACATCTCAAGTATGTGCTCACAGCTTTAACTGAAAAGATCAATAAAATCTCAATTATGAAACCACAAAAAATTAAACCCAAACAAATACACATTTTCAAAACTAACATCATTCTAAAATAAACAGAAATGGAAACAAAGAATAAAACTGGACTGAAACAGGTTTCTTTAGGCAAGGTAAAAAAGTAAGGCATCAGAATTTTATTGTTTTTATTTTCTATGAAGCTGTTGCTTCACTAGGGCTGTAAAGGCAATGACTGAACATTTAAAACATTTAATCTTCATCAGGTTTGAAAGAAATGGCTGTATCTAAGGACACTAATAATACAGATAAGAAAAAGTAGTAAGTACAAACTATGGGGATATCTTAGCTTCCTGTGTATGGCAGATTTAGAAATAAAAGGTTTGAGAAGATTAATATCTGCTTCTACAGATATTACTGGTTGTGTTAAATTAAACTTTTTATCCACTGGAGCCATAGTTGCATCCAGAACTGGAATATCTGACAAATACGAGATTACAGCCTTATTCAAAGCCAAACTTAACAAAAATATTGTCTCCCAATTGGAGTGTTTTCAAACAGTAACAAAAATAGTTATTTATTCCAGTCTTCATCTCTTTTCCCACATTAAGACAGAAAAACCTCATTAATTTTGCAGGTAAAACATACAGATAGAGTTATCTATCTTCGAAAGCCTCTACGAGAACACAAATCAACAGTTTTGTCACAGATTAATATTTTATAGCCTATGGTACAAGATCTTGGGGGGCCACAAACACCTTGTCAAGTTTGCTTTTTTGTTTGGCAGAGGTTAAGGATGATTGCTGAAGGATTACAATTTTATTGCTGCATGGTGAAGGATATACTACTCTCTCTACATTTTAGAAGGACTCACAAGAATAATCACTAGTCATTTTGAAGGCCAAGCCCATAAACTCAGATGCATGTAAATCCCCACCAGTCCCAGCCTACAATCACACCTTGCAAGTTATTTAGTATGCTCCCATTTTAAAGGTAGCAGCATAAATTCCAGTAAACAAAGATATGTGTAAGTTGAACTGACATTAGTTTTTAGTGTAACAACATGGAGAACAAAGCCATAAATATGCAGATGTTAATTTTAAGGTAAAAATGAGGAAAATAATTAATTTTTCAGTGTCAACTTGAACTCTATAACTAGAATCAATCTTTACAACACCATTTAGCTGTACTTGTTGTTAAGATGTTATCAGACTTTGAAATCTGTCCCACATTTTAATGTCTTAATCTTATGAAGCAGAGACAATGCTATAACAGCTAATACGGTGCAGACAATTACCTGACCAATGTCTCACACAAGAGTAGTCTCTGACGTTAAAAAACATTTATAATTGCTTGTTAGTACTGCACTCTATACTTCTATCATACCTTCTACAAGAAAAAAAAATATCTGCTGGCTCATAGGGAGAGGAAGGGATAGAATTTTATTTGTACCTTTCATATACATTTACAATTTATACAAAAATCCTAAAACATTAATACACTGCTAAAAACCAAGTAATTAGATTTGAATGTATGATACATGACATTGTTTCATTAGTACAAGTTATTAATACTCATATAGAATAAAGGGGAAAAAAACATTTTTAAATGGAGTGCAAGAGTAATAATGTACAGACCTGTGGTTGAGAATATAAGATGAAAATGAAACAGTATCTTACATGGTAGATTATTTAACCTTCTATATATTGAAAAGAGGTTTTATATTTATATTCCAATGACCTTATTGTCAAAAGAATATGGTAAAGCCTATGGGGTGAGCATAAAATCTAAACAAAAAAAGCCTACCCAGTGTCTTCTCCCCATACCAATCTACTCTATGTACTGAAACCCCGAATCCTCCTGGTATGAGCAGCATTTTAGAATTTCTCAACATTTACAGCATACAGAAACAGTTCAGAAGACAAATACGAAAATCTTCAGATTATGCTTTTATATGCCTTTTCTGGTAGTAAGAAGGTAATTTTGAGAACTCTCACATGCCTGTGTCAGGGAAACTTTTGCAGTCTCCTTCATATTCCATTCTCTAACAGCAAAAATGGGTGTAGCTAAAACTACCTTTAATTTAATAACTTGTGCAATAAGTTCCCTCACATCACAAATGCTTACAGTTCAGGTGCAGGAATTAGCTCTCATTATTTAACTATGCAAAAAATAAAATAAAATATTAATCAAACTAACTTGAAATTTTATAAGGGTATCAGAATTTTTCCTAAAATATTAAAGTAAACATTAAATACTTCACTGCTATTTTAGTGTTGCTAATAGAAATTTAACACAACTTCTATATTATTTCATTCTTACCTTTTTCCTAACTTGCACATACGAAATTCCAGGAGTGGAAGAGTTAATCCATTACCAAAGCATGATATCAATACATTTTCCAAAATTATAAATTAACTATTCTGTGAATTATTGTGCGTACTAGATGAAAAAAATCACCATTGCATACTGCTGACAGTACAGCTGCATATGTAGATATGACAGCTTATTGCATTGCAAGATGTTGTTAGCATGCTCATTTTTAATTTTTCATCTTAAAATTAAACAATACATTAGTCCTATATATTTAGCACTATAATTTTAATGACAAATCTAGTTTATTTAGTGTGTAAATTAATAAGCATAAAATATGAGCTGCCCATTTGTAACCTCCAATGTTACGTTTAAATTGCTTCAATTCTCAAACTGGTTCCATGTTTATCTGTAAAAATATCTGGAGCTTGAAAAATTCATAAATTCTCCAAAGGACTGACCTAATCAGCGTGAGCTAAAATTTATTTCCAGTCAAGGACAGTACCTTGTCAAAAATGCTTTTTATTGTCCAAAAAATCAGATTGGACTTTACTGGTCAATATACATGACTAAAACTTTAGCATAACACAGTGGTAAGTTCTTACCTTATTGTGATAGGGATGAGTATACCCTTGCTAATGGATTCATTGACAGATACAGTTAGAATGTTCTGAGAGTTTCCACAGGTGAATCGAACTGTTGGTCTTCCCTCCATGAGATACAAGTGAAGAAACTGTTCTCCAAAATTCTTTTCACTAGCTTTGAAAAAAAAAAAAAATAAAATTGAGACAGTCACACTTCCGAAAGTGTAGGACCTTCCAAAACTATTCCACACTACTGGAATGCCATCAATAGTCATAACGCATACATGACACTGGGGAGTTTTCAGTCCATATACATGACTCTGCTTGAGTGACTGTGAGAATAAAACTACACTCCGTATCAACAGCTGATAACAGTAAAAGAAAATAAGCAGAAGACAGAATTTACTTTTCTACCATTGTAGTTGCATAAAACCTATGGAGATCTTTGCATTAAGCGAAGATGAGTAGTTTTAAACTAAAAGAGATGAGATTCAGGCTAGACATGAGGAAGAAATTTTTNAAAAAAAAAAAAAAAAAAATTAAGAAAATACTACAACATCATGATTTGCTATTTCTTTCAGCTTTTCAACTATTTTACACAAAACAAAAATTATAAGAGAACATCTTTTTCTTATAATCTCTGTAAAGATTATGAAAAATCCATTCCCAATTAATGATACATTTCAGCCTTGATGAGAAGAATAATTGCTATCTACAAAGCATTAGACATATTGCAGTTCAAACTAAGAAAAAAAATTTTCTTTTCACTTCCACTAAGTAGTGTAATGTAAATATGACAGCAAAATATTTCTTTTTAAATGATGAATGGCATATGGCTCATCTACTAAAAAAAAAACTTACACCTTTTCATGGCTAAGTTATTTATTTATTATTATTATTATTATTATTTGCTCTTTGAATGTAACTGTCTTTGCTTCTCATAGAAGGTAAGACACCATTCCTGTTTAGGATTTTTTTTGCCTTCAAGACAAACTGTTAAAATGTTAGCCTGTTTTTTGCAATGTATTTTACTATTTTTATGTAAAAAAGACTCAATAGCTAGGTCATGAAATTGAATTTACTGCATGTATTTGTTCAGCAGTATTTGAACATAAGATTACTACGTTCTTAACTTCCAGAATCATAATATTTAGGAAACCTGTAACCTTGCATTCCAGAATTATCTCTGCATCCAGTTCTCCAGCCTGCCTGGAGCACATCTAATCCATTGTCTGTAGCTGAGTTGAGAAAAAACACACACCACATACACCATACAAATAAACTTTTTATGAGGGTATGTGTTAGGAGAGAATATATGCTTCCTCACGGCTACCTGATCAACAACCTTGTCAAATGGGATAACAAGGAAAACAGGGTAACCAAAATGTGCTGAAGCACTAAGCTGACCAATGAATGGAGATAGTAACAAGAACCAAACCCAGTGAGTTACACTAACTGGTATTGTCATGCAGAGTGTGCAAATGCTTATTTCAGTAAGATTATTTGGTCTAGGAGCCTGTGAAAATGATAGGAAAAAGGGGAAGGCAATAAGCAAAACACACAGGTGACAAAGAGCAACAGAAACAATGGCAAGAAACCAAACTTGTCAGTCACATTAATGGATGGGCTATCAAGAAACTTCAGGCATCACTTTAAAGAGTGCCAAGCTGGGCTTGGCAACTGGTCTGGGATAGTGGGGGAGGGTTATGTTGGTGGGTGGGTGGTGGGAGTGTTATGTTGGTTCTGGGAACAGAGAGATGTCAGGAACCACCTGAGTAAAAATCTTGTTGGATATTGGAAGTAATTTACCTTGACCTTAGCAGAGATTATGTGAGGAGATCAGGTCAAAGAAATGAGATCTCAGCAATCATTCTTTCACAGGAAACTGCAGGCCTGAAGGCTATTTCGTACATCTCAGTGTGATGGCAGGCAAGTGGCCACTAGGCACAAATGGCTGTCTATCTAGAGTTTTAAATTCCAGTTGGGATGTGGGAAGAAGATTTATTAGGCAAAAACATATGTGGACACAGAGGAAGGATACTGTGCATTGCTCTCCTGGAGAATGCCAGCTGAAACAACACACAAATAGACTATGACTGAATAGGCCCATCTTGAGTTTTAGGAGGGTAAGTAGAATATGGGTAGATCTGGGGAACAGAGCTTCTGAGAGCACAGGAAAATAATTTAAGTGCACAACTTATGAAAAAGGAGCTGATGTCCTTAAGGAATGCTATAAACATGGGCTGTGATATCTGAAATCCAATTGCCAGAAGTTATAGACTTCCATATATAGTAGAAGTTAAACATCTGTCCGTGAAGGGGTTGTGAACAGCATTATGTTGACTCTGTTAAAAGTGAAAATGACAAAGTAAAACTTTACAACTGTATCAGTTTTTTATGACCACTTGTAATTTATTTTGCTTTGTGGCTAAATAGCACAATTTGCTTTGACATGTTGATGAAATTAAATAATGTAAAAAAGTAAAATCAATAAGGAATAGAATAAAACATTCTAAGAATGCATACTGTACTCAACAAAGAAATATTTCTCAAATGATGACTAATCTTTATTGGCACCAATGTAATAAATCTGTATACTTTCAAACTTTTCTCATTACATATTTAAACAAAAATCTCCTCACATTCTGTAAATAATTTAAAGGTAAGGTAACTGCAAAAAGTCCAGACATTTTTGGTCCACTGACTGTTACCATTTGTATCCTTCTTAAATATAAAAAATACTGAAATAATTAGGGAAAACAATTAAGAAGGTAAGTATATATGCCTTTGTATTAAGGCCAGGCTAGATGGGGCTCTAAGCAACCTGATCTAGTTGAAGATGTCCCTGCTTACTGTAGGGGATTTAGACTAGATGAGCTTTACAGATCCCTTCCAACTGAAACTATTCTATGATTCTGTTAAAACAGAGGATGGTTTATAATCTATTAAAAATGATGTGCAAACCAGTCCTTCTTGGATTGATTCTTTGCCTCTAACATATGTAGTAATTTTCTATAAATCACATCCTGTTTCTTTCCTCATGTTTTTAACAATGTATTTTGGTAGCCTCTACAAACAACACTTAGTCCTTAGTATCTGTTACTCTCAACCAACCATTTATAGGGTTAAAACCCTTGCTTATAAAGGCATTAAACAGGAAAATGCATTTCAACAACATTACAGCAAGATTTAGCAAAGCGACACATCCAGCACAGTTAATGATTCTCATATTCTTCCTATCAGTTTGCCTATAAGTAGGCTTTTCTGTATACACAGATTTTATTTTTCTTATATGTGTATATATATATATAAATATATAAATATTTAATATATATATGTACTTGCATTAACTGCTAAACGTATTACAATAACACATCAGTACTTTTAAGTGTTCACTTGTCTTTATCTTAAGACACATGGATATGAACAAGCGGAGAAGGTTCAAAACTCCTTTTTTGATCCTCACTGGCTGATGTATTAGGTAAAGATAGATACAAGTTTTAATCCTTATATATTTTCCCTTAAGATTCTGACTTAAATATTCTAGGCATTCAAATAACTCTGATTCAAATCCATTTGTACATCAAAAGCATCTTGTCTGAGAATTCTCACTGTAATTAAATGTTTACTAATTATCTTCCAGAGAAACAGATGTAACCTCATCACAACCTGGTAAAATCAGGTGTGCTTGTAAAATGAATGACTTGAAAGTGGTCTAATCTAAAAAACAAATAAAACCAACAATAAAATGTGTAATTATTTTCTAGTAAAATACATCTGCAACAAGCAGATCACTGTGATTTTCTTCATATTTTGAAAAATTCTTTTGACGACAAGATAATTTTGCCTTTATGAATGTGTGAAACTTATTGCAATCTTAAATATGGACCTATTGCTATCATCAGTCTATTAACAGAATATGAAAATCTCAGGAATGTTAGCCCTTTTTTATAATTCTGTAGTTCTTGTACCTAGTGAGTGCACTTGCCTCAAGACAACTTTCTGCTGACAGTTCATTTCTCAGCTGTTTGATGGTAGCACAGCTTTAAAAAAGCAGCAGCAGAAGCAGGAGTTGTACAGCTGACAACAGCAGTTTCTCTTTTGAAGTTGTTAGAAAGGAAAACGAAGACAGAGGAGGGGCAAAAACAGGGATGAAGGAAGAACAAAGGGAGCCTATGAACTCTTGAAAGATATAATGTTCGTTTGACAGAACTACAGAAGAGTTTATGCACGCATAGAGAAATGATAAATCACAAAATTCTGGATAATCCGTATGTGCACATAGTATTCATTCACAAAACACTGAAGAGATACTTATTTCACAAATGTATTAAATATTGCATTTTACATTCATGTAAAACTAAATATGTATATTGATATGGACAAACATAGCAAAAATTCATATTATTTCAACAGGAATTTAATTACCAGAGAGACACAAAACCAAAGAGCAAAAATAAGGGCAAGAAANAGGTAAGTATATATGCCTTTGTATTAAGGCCAGGCTAGATGGGGCTCTAAGCAACCTGATCTAGTTGAAGATGTCCCTGCTTACTGTAGGGGATTTAGACTAGATGAGCTTTACAGATCCCTTCCAACTGAAACTATTCTATGATTCTGTTAAAACAGAGGATGGTTTATAATCTATTAAAAATGATGTGCAAACCAGTCCTTCTTGGATTGATTCTTTGCCTCTAACATATGTAGTAATTTTCTATAAATCACATCCTGTTTCTTTCCTCATGTTTTTAACAATGTATTTTGGTAGCCTCTACAAACAACACTTAGTCCTTAGTATCTGTTACTCTCAACCAACCATTTATAGGGTTAAAACCCTTGCTTATAAAGGCATTAAACAGGAAAATGCATTTCAACAACATTACAGCAAGATTTAGCAAAGCGACACATCCAGCACAGTTAATGATTCTCATATTCTTCCTATCAGTTTGCCTATAAGTAGGCTTTTCTGTATACACAGATTTTATTTTTCTTATATGTGTATATATATATAAAAATATATAAATATTTAATATATATATGTACTTGCATTAACTGCTAAACGTATTACAATAACACATCAGTACTTTTAAGTGTTCACTTGTCTTTATCTTAAGACACATGGATATGAACAAGCGGAGAAGGTTCAAAACTCCTTTTTTGATCCTCACTGGCTGATGTATTAGGTAAAGATAGATACAAGTTTTAATCCTTATATATTTTCCCTTAAGATTCTGACTTAAATATTCTAGGCATTCAAATAACTCTGATTCAAATCCATTTGTACATCAAAAGCATCTTGTCTGAGAATTCTCACTGTAATTAAATGTTTACTAATTATCTTCCAGAGAAACAGATGTAACCTCATCACAACCTGGTAAAATCAGGTGTGCTTGTAAAATGAATGACTTGAAAGTGGTCTAATCTAAAAAACAAATAAAACCAACAATAAAATGTGTAATTATTTTCTAGTAAAATACATCTGCAACAAGCAGATCACTGTGATTTTCTTCATATTTTGAAAAATTCTTTTGACGACAAGATAATTTTGCCTTTATGAATGTGTGAAACTTATTGCAATCTTAAATATGGACCTATTGCTATCATCAGTCTATTAACAGAATATGAAAATCTCAGGAATGTTAGCCCTTTTTTATAATTCTGTAGTTCTTGTACCTAGTGAGTGCACTTGCCTCAAGACAACTTTCTGCTGACAGTTCATTTCTCAGCTGTTTGATGGTAGCACAGCTTTAAAAAAGCAGCAGCAGAAGCAGGAGTTGTACAGCTGACAACAGCAGTTTCTCTTTTGAAGTTGTTAGAAAGGAAAACGAAGACAGAGGAGGGGCAAAAACAGGGATGAAGGAAGAACAAAGGGAGCCTATGAACTCTTGAAAGATATAATGTTCGTTTGACAGAACTACAGAAGAGTTTATGCACGCATAGAGAAATGATAAATCACAAAATTCTGGATAATCCGTATGTGCACATAGTATTCATTCACAAAACACTGAAGAGATACTTATTTCACAAATGTATTAAATATTGCATTTTACATTCATGTAAAACTAAATATGTATATTGATATGGACAAACATAGCAAAAATTCATATTATTTCAACAGGAATTTAATTACCAGAGAGACACAAAACCAAAGAGCAAAAATAAGGGCAAGAAACTGGTGCTATAGAAAGTGGAGCAGATCCTGAGGAAGACTAAGTAAAAATGTAAAGCAAAGCTGTAATTAATGTTAAATAAAGTATCAGAGGTCTACAAGATATGCAGTCCTCCACTACTTTTTGAGTCTGTTTTCAACAGCCAGGATTTTTTTTTAATCTTAGCAGAAACTTAACTGGAAGAAAACCTATTGGTCACTAAAAGAGTGGAAACTTAGAAGTCAGGTAAAATTCTATTTTAGAGGTAGCAAGGGGAATGGGACTGCAAGTACCACATGTTACTGGGAACCAACAAACAAAAAGTGAGTAAAATGACTGCTAGAAATCAGGTAAAAATTATCCCAAGTTCCTGGAGCTGTGCCAGCTCAGTGTCAGGGTAAGAACTAAACTCATACCACTGCATGCTGACCCTCCCTTCTTCACTCTCTCTGGGTGCATGAAGGGACAAGGAGGGAGCTGTGACACAAACCATGAAGGCTACAGACATGGATAACTGGAAAGCAAACAAATGTATGGTTCTCCACTAATACCACACTATCTTTCCAGTAAGCGCAAAGATAAATGTTTTAAAGAACGTGAAGTGCTCAAATACTGCTGTAATAAACTGCTGTAAACACCTCAGAAATACTGTATTAAGAGTTTTCCACAGAATGTATGAACTGAGAGCTGAACAACTATTAGGTTGGATGCAGGAAAATATATCATCTAGAAAATAAAATACTTTCTATTATAAGACAAATAATTCAAGTCAGGTAATCAAAATCAGAGAAAATGTTTAAACTGTCTGAAATTCCAGCCAATCATTTTTATTTTAATTTTTGTTGCAAGAATCTCAAAAGCGAAACTGGAACGCAAATACTTCTTTGTATTTCTATGGAAGGCAAGAAGAAGGTATGTCAGTGGGAAATGGAAAGTGAGGTACTCTGACCCCAGAAAATGGAAACCCTCAAAGAAGTTTTTTAAGGCACACACGTACTTTGTCAAAACAAGTAAGAGGTACTAGAACTCATGAAAACTTAAGGAAAAAGGAATCTCTGCATGTGCCAAGAACTAGAGTCGCTAACTAAGAATACAGAGGGCTTTCGTGCAAGGAAAGTATGAGAATTCAGATACAAGACAAATACAGATTCAAGATAAAAATCAAAGAGTAATAATTCTATGCAATTGGGATGGAATTAATTTAGGTAAAAATTGAAGTGATAATTACCCTATGGCAGTGAGCTTTAAGCATTTACAATTTATTTATGCATAAGTTTTGAAGGGTTTTATTGTAACTTGAAAATTACTTTTGTTTGTTTGTTTTCTGTAATTTAACTTCATACTTGTGATATATCTGGATGTATATCACACTACAAATTAAATCAGATGAAGATCAAACATGGTTGAGTTGTAAACTAGGCCAACAGCATCCAGCACTGCAAATTCTGTTTCAAAGCTACTCCCACCCCCATCCCCCCAGCTTCATAAATTTGCTACTTTCAGATCCAAACACAGTTTAGTGACAATGTTAGGTTAACGGCTGGACTCTATGATCTTGAGGGTCTTTTCCTATCAAAATAACTCTATGATAAGACCTTTTCCAATAAGCAGTGATACAAACAAATTTGGCTCTGGTTGTAGGAGTACAGTTTGCTTTTCCTGGTCTTCAGAAAACATAACTTCCTCCTGAGAATGGCAGAGAAACTTCCATGTTGGATTTTTTTTTTTTTTAAACACACATGGTCACTCAGGGCTTATGGGTAGAGAGCAAACTTCAACTTTGGCTGGAAGTTAACTATTTTGCAGTGAGGAGGCAGACAAAATCATTAAATGCCAAATATATTCAAAGTACTTCCAGTGAACTTCTCTTGAAGGACATATAACTCCTCTTGAAATGACTAACAAGTATAAAACATTCAACAAAAAACTGCCACATCACCACTTATCCATGATTCTTAGCAAATTCTGCAGCCATGCAGCTTAAGCAGCTGCAGCAACAGCCCAGCTATAACATGGCATAGCATTTTGATAAGAAGTAAACATAAATGTTCCATTTGGTGCTACAGTGTTTTATATCTAAAGAATGTGTCATACAGATAATAATAAAAGGTGTAATTAAATAATGTCATGAAGTTTACAGTACTTTTAACTCTGACTTATTTCAGATTAATATAAAAATACCAAAAAATTGATACAAATAATTTATATTATACAAAATTTCTTGGTGCAGACAAACTCTAGGAAGCTGCAGCGAACAGAGAATGCTCCTGTCTTTTTGGAGTAAATCTGTCACATAGATTGCACAAACACATTTTTCTAGCTCTTACTGGGTTCAAGAAGAAACCACCTCACTTTCCTCATTTTCCATTTGATAGAAATTATGAGCTAAATATATATAATGAAATATTCAACTGGCAGAGAAGCCTGTTTTTCTTGCTGACTAGTGAAAAGCAGACTGTCTCAGAAGTTCATGCCATATACTGAGGAATGAAATATGCAGGCAAGAAGCAACATTCTTTTGTAGTATTAATATGCATACATTCAAGTTTGCAAGTATACTCTCTGGGGACCACAAAGGAATCCTCTGAAGTGTGAAATCACAGCAAATACTCCGAAATATGGCAAATTTGCAGAATTTAAGATACTTGTGCAAGTCAAAAAAATATTTGGAACTAACATCATATTTATAATAAAAAGTGAGTCTCAAACCAACTATGGAGAAGCTGTTTCTCTGTAATAAATTGATCAAAACACAACATTTGTATTTTAGAGCTGTAACACGTATTACTAGTGTCATACACTTCCTGTGTTCTTTCTTCTCAGGAAGCAGCATTATCAAGTTATGTTTTGCTCAATGAGTCATAAATTAAAGAACTTTCCAGAGGAACACAAAAAACGATGGTTCAAATTTTATAATGCATCATGCATTAGAATACCAAAAGGCTTCTACTGCATTTTAATGACTCATTTTGCTGCTGAATAGAAAATGCCAGCTGATGTACACTGAAGTTAATAGGGACCTGAAGGAGCTAAAACTGATACTTAACTTCAAGTATCATTGGTACTCACTGTAAAGAATTGTGCCATTTAGAGCAGTTGTTTTCACTGTCAAGTACAGAGTCATCAGATTGCTTGTTTCCTGCCCAGATGCAGTCCTGGTCTCAGATACAGATGTCAGAAAAGGTAGTTCCAAATAAGAATTTCCAGTGAAGGATGGAAAAAATAGTACTGTGTCTGAAACGAATAACCAAAAGCTAATTTTATTAATTTATTACAAAATAAAGTAATATAATGCAATATAATCAGCAAAACATATTTAAAAATATCTATTCTTCTAAATACATGTGAATGGTATAATCAACTATATTATTTGCAGAGCATGCATATAAAACTATTTAATTTCAAACATTCAAGTTAAATATGCAGAAAATGAAAATGTTCTAGCAGCTGCATATTACCAGAAGTGAAATTATAGGAGGGACTACTGCTAGAAGATGCAATAAAGTTCAAAAGATTGTCACAAATATTTTCAGAAGTGTCCATGCAGTTTTGTCCCATGGCATCCCTGTGAAGTACTTCTGGTTTATAGTGCCAGATAAGAAACACAAGTTTTCTTCATTTTGAGGCTACTCAAATGTTCTGAGTTTGAAATTAAGATGAGGATGCCATTGGGCAGTATAAACGTTTTTCCACTACACCACTGCTGTCTCGGAAAAAAAAAAAAAAAAAAATCACAAGAGAAAATTTTTAGCTATGAAGGCTTAACATTTGCAACATTTATCGCATTAATTACCTTTGTCACTATGTGTGAGGTTTTTTCTCCTTCCCCTGAAGCTGTGATAATAATACCACTCAAGCAAGAAAACACAGAACAAAACTAATTGAGGTTAGGCAGAATGTCTTCCTGATGCCTTAAGCATCCTAGTTAAGCAACTCTCCTTGAAGACTCTCCAAATTCATCACCAGGGATATGAATAAGGAATGGGCAACAAGAAAAGCAGTCTGAGTTCAGGTAATATTTTTGTAAAGATATTTTTAATTTAATGAACTAAAACTATACAATGGATTTCCAGCTGATGGTTACACACAGGCATGGCTAGTACTTTTTTTTTTTTTCAAACTTTTAACTCACTTTATTATTATTTTTTTGTTGTTTATTTGTGAAATCTGCCCATGTTTATTCTCTGCCTTTTTTTTTTTTTGACTTAAGAAGATGGAACAAAATGAAACCCCTAGTTAAACAAGCATGTGTTGAAGGTCATTCATTAAAAAAAACCCACCACAACCTGACAGCAAAAGGAAGGCAGGATGGAGAGCAAGAAGTAGCTATGTTTCTAAATGGTAGGCCCGGAAAAATCAGGATTGTTGGAGAAAGTGAAAAAAATATGGCATGAAAAAATTCCCTTGGAGGGTGAGGTAAGGTCAAAGGCATTACAAATCAGAAGCAGACCTCCTACAAACTTACGGGAATGCCATTTGTCTAATTAAATCTACACTTTCAAAGGGAACACTACCAGCAAATCTAGCTAGCTCAGTGCAGGGACACAAACATGATTAAGGGACTGGGGCTTCCTTTATATAAGGAAAGGCTGAGAGAGCCAGGACTCCTCAGGCTGGAGAAGAGTGGGCTCATGTGCATCTTATCAATGTCTACAAATACCTGACTGGAGGAGATGGAGAAGAGGGAGTGAAACTCTTCTCAGCAATGCTCTCTGACAGGCAATGGGCACACATCAAAACCCAGGAAATTTCACCTAAACACATGGAGATGCTTTTTCCACTGTGAAGGTGGTCAATCACTGGCACAGGTTTCCCAGAGAGGTTTATCAAGTCTCGGTCCTTAAAGATTTTCAAAACCTCACTGGATATGGTTGTGAGAAACCTGTTCTAGGTGACCCTGCTCTACTTGAGCAGGTGGTCAGACTAGATAATCTCAAGAGATCCCTTCCACCCTCAACGATCTGGTGATTCTGTGACCTTTCCCAGAGAAGATCTGTGCAAACAACATTAATTCTTATTCTTCAAAGGCAGTGGCTTCAGAAATGTCAGTGTAGCACAGTGGTACACCTTGCAGCTATAGCTATTAAAATATCTTTTATTAGGCAGTTTTCAAAAAAAATACTCAACTTCAAGGTTAACTGACACAATTTTGTTTCTACATTAAAAATATTTTGTGAAGTTTCTTTCAGCTACTGAGGGAAATGCTATTTCAACTGTAGTGACTACATCTGCAGTGCTGCACTCAAAGCAGCCTAGGCCTCCATCACCAACGCAATGAAGTCCTCTCAGGAGTCAGCAGAAGAGATATAGCAAAGACAGAGACTTTACCAGAGACTTAAACTCATACCTGGCCAAAGACATCCAGAACCACTAAGATGCAGAGTATGCCCTCTTTCCCAGGGTGTGTAGGCTATTAGCCCATTGATCCTCAAGAGTCATTCTCTACTCTAAAGCTGTGCAACAGTTGCAATTGGTTGCAACTGTACAATATCAGTAAAGAGGTCACTGAGACCATAGGGGCTAGTCCTCTCCTTGAACGAAGGGCCTAAGTGGGATAAAACCAAACAGCAGATATCTCCTTGAGCTTTCACCTTCACACAAACTGAGATTGATTATCTACAGTGTAGTTGAGAAGAAGGAATACAACCTCTACAGGTAGCACAATGAAGCAAAGAAGCCACTAAAAGCTTCTTAAGCACAAGACGCCAAGAAAAATATTCTACTCAGCAAGAGGAATCAGCTGTGAAGCATTCAAATTCAACAGCTGAGAAGTACTGAAATAGGACATGGTCAGCTGTGCTTTCCATGTCCCATACTGCAGGGGAGGGGGAGGTTTGAGTAGCCACAGATCCTGCAAGGAAGAACTTTTCAGACTCAGGGACTGTGCTTGACAGAACATCCTTTCTACAGGAAAATGTACCCATGAAAACACTCTAGAGCACTCTTCTCTTCTTGGCTTAAAAGCTAACTTGCAAGCATCACAAGCTATCTGAAGTGCTTGAACAGCTAGTTTGCCATTTTTTGTAACTTTGTTCTGCAACTATAAAATTGGTTTTAAGTATGCATATTGTCTTGTTCCTTAAATCTTAATAAACAATAAAGGTAATTCTGAGTAAAAGACTGAAAAAATGAGAACTCAATTCCAAAAGGAGTTCTGGAGAGGAAACTCTAATTCAGTGGCAAGAATCTGGCAAGCATGGAGCCCAGCATATGGCAAGACAATGAAAAGCATATTGAAACCTCATCATCCCAAGGGTACCTGTAGCAATATCCACTAAGCCTAAGTTTTCTTATCTTGCATATAGTGTAAAAACATTTAAAATGTCCTCAATATCTGTCAAGAAACAAACAATTCATTTTCAGTATTGCTGGATTTGGCAAAAGTAAAAAAATCTAAACCCCCTTTTGAATCATTTTTCACATCTCATGTTTTATCCTTAACAGAATTCATACATACGGCTAACTGTAGACCCAGCAACTGAAATTAATTCAATAACAGCAGTAAACCATTTGATAACAGGGAATAGTTTGATGCATGCAAACAGTTGTTCGCAGCAAACTGCAGCCCCACATACAGCATTACTCTTAAAACTTATCAAGATTAACCTGAAGACACATTATTTTTGGAGGAACTTAGTAATAACCTTTGAGAGATTTCATAAAGATATGAGTGTTAGGAGATCTCTGATAGTGGAGTATTATCATCAAAATTGTAAGAAATCCATAAACAAAAGAAACTCCATCATTCTAAGCGAAGATCTTGTCAAGTTGCTGCTATGTTTACAGGTAACTATAGAACCTTTCCATAAGGCTATGTTAAATAGTAATACAAAATTCCCTGACATGGGATTCTACAGACATTCTGCGAACCATAAGAAATCACTAAGTGTCTCAAACACGTTAAACCTTTAAATTTATATATGTTATTGGTAATAAACACTGAAAAGACAATGTAAATTATTTTTAGCATGCATACATAGTACATAAAGATAGCTACTGCATAACCTTTCTTAAAATTAACAAAATCATAACTCATACACTGTGAAAAAACTTGGAATGAAATGTAACTTTTAGAGAAAAAAAATGTAGAAAATGCATGTATCTACAAGTAAAACTTGTGTTAAGATAAAGCCATGGTTCTGGAAAATCAGTTGCTGCTCTGTGTAGTTGATTAAGTCTGTGTATTAAAAATCTAAAATCTTGAGGTTTGTGATGAAATACACAGGTCAGTGTATAGTCAAAACTGCTTGTCTGGAATATCTTTTTCCACTTCCCTCCTTCTACTAAACTCTGAATTAGCAAAAATTAAAGTCCCACACAGCTCTGAGCATGGCTGCACACTGGTAGGTTCCATGAATGAGAGCCAAAGAAGGCATATGCTGAACTAAAATAAGCTAATAACAGAAATACTATTGATGCCAGCTACAATATGAATGTAAGACTCTACTACAACATCAGTGTATTTTACGCTGTTTTTCTAGTAACATTTACAGATCAGCATGGTTTAAGATAGTTGCTGGCAATAAATAATTTTGTACTTAATTTTATTTCACAGAATCACAGAATGTTGGGAGTTGGAAGGGACCTCTGGAGATCATCTAGTCCAACCCACCTGTTAAAGCAGATTCCCCTAGAGTAGATTGCACAGGAATGTGTCCAAGTGGGGTTTGAATGTTACCAAAGAAGGAGACTCCACGACCTCTCTGCGCAGCATGTTCCAGTGTTCTGTCACCCTCAAAGCAGTTTCATCTTATATTCAGATGAAACCTCCTGTATTTCTGTTTGTGCTTGTTGCCCCTTATCCTGTTGTTGGGCACCACTAAAAAGAGTCTGGTCCCATCCTCCTGACACCCACCCTTGAGGTATTTATAAGCAGCCTTTTCTTCTCCAGGCTGAACAGACCCAGCTCTCTCAGCTTTTCCTCATAAGAAAAATGCTCCAGAACCCTAATAATCTTTGCAGCCCTCTGCTGGTCTCTCTCCAGTAGTTCCTTGTCTTTCTCAAGCTTGGGAGCCCAGAACTGGACTCAGTACTGCAGATGCAGCCTCACCAGGGCAGAGTAGAGGGGGAGGATAGCTTCCCTCGACGGGCTGGTCACACTCTTCCCAATGCACCTCAGGATACTGTTGGCCTTCTTGGCCACAAGGGCACATTGCTGACTCAAGGTTAAACTGTTGTTGACCACGACTCCCAGGTCCTTCTCCACAGACATGCTTTCCAGCAGGTCAACGTCTAATCTGAATTGGTGCCTGGGGTTATTCCTCCCTAGTTGCAGGGCCCTACACTTGCCTTTGTTGAATTTCATTACATTCTTCTTTGCCCAAATCTCCAGACTGTCCAGGACTTGCTGAATGGCAGCAACAGCCTTCTGCAGTATCAACCACTCCTCCCAGTTTGGTATCATCAGCAAACCCAATGTGGGTGCACTCAGTCTCTTCATCCAGGTCATTGATGGACAGGATGAAGAAGACTGGACCCAAAACTGACCCCTGAGGAACACCACTAGCTACAGGCCTCCAACTAGACTCTGCACCACTGAAGCACAGGTTTACAGAAGAAATGATTACTTCATTCTCTCACGGGGCTACTGACACTGTCAGCTCTGACTCCAAGGGACTGTTCCACTGGGGCAGAGGTCTCCAAAGTGGACTGCATGCACCCTGGCGTGTATGCAAGACAAACCACTAAGATGCAGGAAGAAAAATTTTACAACTGCAGTAGTACATATCTGTAATTTATAAATAAATGCATATACCTTTTTTTTTTTTAAATGATGATGTGCACAATCAAAATAATTTGGACACCACTGCACTAGGGAAAATCTGAAGGGCAAAAGGAACTTATCAGCCATGTCCCTCACAAGAAGGAGAGGGAACCTAATGGAATCACCAGCACAGCAGGTCTGTAGTATGGATAATTTTTAAAAAGGAGTTATATGATGATTCTTTGACCTATATCTACATCGTACCTTTTAAGTACAAGGCAAAAAGAACTATAAGTTATGTAGCAGTTTTACAGGATTCAATTGTACTGGAAGAAATAAAAAATTTCTAACATTTTAAGGGTATAAACAGGAGACTACAAGTAATTCAAGATAGAATACCTGCAAAAAATTCATAACAGAGACTACAGAGTTGGGTCTTGGATTCCCTGAATAACACATGTAGATTTCAACTTGATATAAGGAAGAATTAATGTGGTGAACACTGGAACAGGCTGCCCAGAGGAGTAGTAGATGCCACATCTTGGACGGGGCTCTGAGCAACCTGATCTAGTTGAAGATGTCCCTGCTCATTGAAGGGGGGCTGGATGAGATGACCTTTAAAAGTCCCTTCCTACCCAAACTATTCTATGATTATAGATTCTATATTGCTAAGAATTATACTTTAACAGTTTAACTGAAGGCTAAAATTTTCTGCTGAATAAATTGGTTATCTGGGATACTCCCAACTACATTTTTCATAACAACACATAGTATAATAAGGAAATGTTGAGAAAACTTTAACCAGTTTATATTATGATCCTATTTGACTTAGTCTTACTTAGAAAATAAACAGCAGCAAGGGGAAGAATACAGTTTTCCACTGCTAGTACATTGGAACCACTCTATTTCCACTTGTATCTCTAATTTTCCATTAACATTGTATGCTTTTTGTGGTAAGTTTGGCTTAGTACTGAATTCTATTAAATTCTATGAAAAGCAGACTTTTTAATCTTGAAGATAGTAAAACTCATCAACTGCACCAACCATTGCTAAATAAAATCAAATGAGACATAAATAACACTTTTAATAGTAAGGATGAGTGGCAGAAAAAAAAAATTCACAACACAACACCAAAACAAACATACGCCACCAAAAAATACCACCACAAAACTCTAGAAAGGGAAGTCATGCATTCATCTTCTGGTAGAAGAGATCCAACCAAACATATGACCCAGCTGTCTCCAACCTACAACTCAGATAACTTCACTGAAAGTCCTTGGTCCTCTTTAACAGTGAGCAGAAATGGGTAATCCTAGGATATTTTTCTTCTCACCTTAAAACAAACATCTAAAAAGGCCAGATGAATCACAACCTACACCCACCTATTTGTCTCCATTTGCTATAAAAGGACTTGAAGGTCACTAGGTTAGCTGTAGACATGCACACAGTAATACTGGAAGTTAGGTGACCAATTCTCACTCTTGATGTCTGTGCATCAGAACCAAATGGCCTGCTGGATAATTTTCTTTAGGCAAAACTAATACAGTAGTTCTGAGTTGAAATGTTAGAGATGTGAACTGAACAGGATATCAGAATACTGAGTCAGGGAATTAAACTCTGAATTTGCTACTTGTATTTTTCAATTACAGTGGTAAACAACCTATTACAGAGATCTGAAACTTCTGGGCAGATTCTGTACTTGTTCTTCTTTTCCATCACTCAAAGAATATAGTAGAAGCACAGATGATAAAAACTTTGCCAACCAGTACAGAAAACATTTTCCATATCACCAAGAATGGAGGTGTTCCTAACAGGGAAAAAGTCAGTTTAGCAGCATTATCAAGGGACTGATGAATTCGTGACTTGCTCTATCCATCTCATGCTCACAGATTACCCCAGGAGCCAAATTTAACTACCTGAGAGCAATGCGTTCTTTTATCTCATGTTCACAGTGGGAGGAAAATCAAAGTGAAAGAAATATGATTCAGAAAATTCCTAGGGATTATGTCTGGTACATACAAAATCTGACTCGGGTATTTCATAAAGCATCACACACATCTACAGTAGTACAGAACTACAATAACCATTTCCTCAGTGACTGTAACTTTAGAAATCTACAAAATAGTTGATTAGGTGATTTCAGCTGCTCCCAGATAATCAAATACGAAACAAAATAAATCTCACCCTTGCTGCTTTCATTTGTTTCGATGCACAAAAGCCTTCTGCTTGCTGTGTAACTGAACTCCTACATTATAAGGCAAAAAATTCTTTTGGAATAAAATGCACAAGTTTTTCTTTATGAGGCCAGCCTGGTGCCTTGTTGATAATGCGCTCTGCTGTCAACTGGGAGATCTGAATTCCAGTCACTGACTTACTCTCTTACTTTGCAGATAGCTAGGGGCTTCAAGTGGTAGAGAGACAGTACATTTAATCGTGAACACTCAGAGGAAGCTCTGGGAGACAACAGGTCACATAAGCAATCCTTAAGAGCAGGACATAATTTCATTTTCATTGAAGGAAACTGCCATACAAGTGGAGAAGTATTAGATGAAAAGAGTTTTAAAAAACCTAGGAAAATAAAGCAGATGATGCCATGAAAAGTCTTCTGATTTTTCCAAGCAACCTGGTAACATGCATCTGCTAAGGTACAACGAAACACAGAACAGAAGCAGAGATGATCAAAGGGATGGTAACAGCTTCCAGAGTCAGAAACAGATCAGCCCTGCGCAACGTAATGAGGAAAATGTGAATAAGAAATGACAACAATGTGTTTTGTAACACAAAAACCAAGGGTACTCAATGATATTGTCAGGTCACAGGCTTGAAAAACAAAAGGAAATTAATAATAACTTTTCACAGCATTTGTGAAATATTTGTCTTGGGTAATTTATTGCCATGAGACATTATGTAGGTCACAAGTACTATAATACAACAAAAAAACCTCAAAGAAACCCCCAAACAAAAAAAACAACCAACCAAAAAAAGCCCCACAACCAACCAAAAAAACACAACCAAAATAACAACAACAGATCACACCAAAACAAACAAAACCCAAACTTGAAAAATACAGGAAAACCAATCTAAGCCATCATACGAAGAAAGGATGAGAGAACTGGGCTTATTCAGCCTTGAGACAAGAAGGCTTAGGGGACACGTCACCACCACGTTGCACTATTTAAAGGGTGGCTACGAGTCACATGGAGCAGACATGAGGTAATGGGTACAAGTTATTCCTGGGGAGATGACAGTTGGACACAGGGTGGTAATCTTCACAATGAGAAGAATCAGCCATTCGAATAATCTCCACAGGGAAGTGCTGGAGCCCCCAACATTGGACACTTTTAAGATTTAACTGAACAGGGTGCTGGGCCAACTTGTCTAGACTAAAAACAGTGTGACTGTCGTCTAGACTGTGACAGCCAAGAAAGGTTGGACCAGATGAGCCTTCAGATCTCTTCCAGTCTCATATTCTATGATTCATATGCTTTGGGAAACAGAGAGCCACAAGAAGAATAAATTACTTTCATATTCTTATTTTGTAGCCATCATTATTCTTCTTCCAACCTCACATTTTAGCAGGAAAGAATAGCTGTTTTGTTTCTGCTGTTGTTTTTTTCCTCAGACCCTCAGTTGCTGTACATCAGCAAAGTTGTAACTGCATCAGTTTATAGCAGATGAGAATTCAGTATTTCTGGCCAGCTCCTGTGTATCTGTAAAAGGAAGAAAAGGACTTGTCTCATAGACTAAGATGAAGCTTACTCAGTTAACGGCCATGAAGCATGCTAAGCTGTCCAGCTGAATGATGCTGTGTAATTATTATATTCCAGGGTTTTTTTGCATCTGGGACATGGCAACCCTGCCTGTACATACAGACTGGGGGAGAGATGCTAAAAAGCAGCTCCACGGAGAAGGATCTTGGGATTCTGGTCAACAGCAAGTTGAACATGAGCCAACAGCGTGCCCTAGCAGCCAACAGAGCAACCATGTTCTGGAGTGCATCAAGCACAGCATTGCCAGCTGGGCGAGAAAGGTGATTGTCCCACTCTGCTCTGCACTGGTGCAGCCTCACCTGGAGCGCTGTGTGCAGCTCTGGGTGCCACAACATAAAAAAAAGATATTAAGCTGCTGGAGGGTGTCCAGAAGACGGCTACAAAGTTGGTTAAGAGTTTGGAGAGGAAGCTGTATGAAGAGTGCCTAAAGTCACTGGGTTTGTTCAGCCTGAGAAGAGGAGGCTGAGGGGAGACCTCATCACGGTCTACAGCTTCCTCACAAGGGGAGGAGGAAGGGCAGGCACCAATGTCTTCTCTCTGGTGACCAATGACAGAACCCAAGGGAATGACAGGAAGATGTGCCAGGTGAGGTTAAGGTTGGACATCAGGAAAAGTTTTTTCCCCCAGAGGGTGCTGGAGCACTGGAACAGGCTCCCCAGGGAGGTGTCACAGCCCCAAGCCTGACAGTGGCCAAGAAGCGACTGGGAAACACCCTCAGACACATGTTGTGAACTGTGGGGTTGTCATATGCAGGGACAGGAGTTGGACTCAATCCTTGTGGGTCCCTTCCAACTCAGGACATTCTATGACATTCTGTGATTTTTTTTAAGGATATTATGTGGAAATGTGAAGTAACACCGGATGTGTAAGTTGAATAGACTGACATCAGAAAGGAAAAAGGAAAACTAATCATTCATATTCAGTTCAAGATTTTGTGAAAACAGGTATGACAGCAGATATAAAAACCCTCAACAGAAGGTATAAAAAATAGTCAAGAAGATGGCTGTTGAAAAAATCCCAAACTATCTAGTTGTTGTTAGTCCAAATCCACAAACAAAATTGGCATTTTACTGTTTTTAGCAGTTTTGAACACAACCCAGTCATTTATCGTTTTGTTTGATTAGTTTAATCTTCAACATATATTACTTTGCTCTTAAGTGCATTGGATTTTGAAAAGAATGTTCCTAATTGATACTAGTACCTAATCAGATGTATTTTACCACCTGCATTCAAAATGATGCATAAGTGCTTAATTCTTTTCCTGAATTTGACACAGAGAAAATTGGGAAGCTATTATCTCATTTTTTCTTCAAGCTCAATATATTTGACAGGAAATGTGATCTTCCTGCAAAAACATCAGAGTTTTATCTATTTTAAAAAAAGTCCTATCTAGGAGGGAAATGAAGGTCCTCTATATCTTCATTTATATTTTTCAATCTCTCCTAATTACAGGAAAAAGTCTAAGGTAGACTTTGAATATCAAACCATAATTTACAGTGGAGTTGTCATAATGCACCACTATATTTTATATTGAAAAACTTGTTACTTTTAAGGTCACTGTGACACATATTATGGCAAATTTTAATGAAGCAAGGACTTGCGAAAATCTTTTGAAGTTCACTCATTAATACATTTGTTCTGTGAAGTATCACAGAAGGTCTACTTGAACATTAGCTTTCACATTTTTGATTCAAGTGCAATGAAGTGGTAAAAGGAGTGAATGAAAGAAAGTTTGGATTATCAGGAGAAAAAGGCAGCTGGCAGAATATAATACACACGGAAATGCTGACTTGTAACATGTTGATGTACTAGAGATCATATATTACTCTTTGCAATAGAGAAATGTTTGGTTACACAAATGAATGTGACTCAATATCTTAATTTTCTGTTGTTTTCCAATCAGTCTGAGCTAAATGTGTA
This sequence comes from Pampusana beccarii, assembly GCA_013399365.1. Taxonomy (NCBI): domain Eukaryota; kingdom Metazoa; phylum Chordata; class Aves; order Columbiformes; family Columbidae; genus Pampusana; species Pampusana beccarii. The sequence goes on along the minus strand of VWYH01011075.1, from coordinate 241,750 downwards.
TATGTTTTATTTGTGTATTTGTAATTCTCGTGTTTATAAAAACTCTAGGGCCATCTTTTTGCTTTATGTGATATCAATGTACATTCAGGACTTTATTTCTCCCAGATAAGTTTAATTTTATTCTCTGTAATGGTGCTTGAACACATAAACTAACATTCCCATCCCAAAGGATCAGAGAAATACTTGATGAGTAATTTGCTATAAAAGTTTAATTTGGAGAAATATTCAGACTTTTTCAGTGTGTGTTGTATTTAGTCATTTGAAGGGGAATCTTCCATCTGGATAACACTGCAGACTGATTTGTCATATGGCTGGCACCAGATAATAGATGATTAACATTATATGTGAAATGCAAGCTGTCATTTTAAGAACACTAAATTTAATGTGCTTATATAAATAATGCAGTCAGGTTTTGTGAAGTTTCTTTCAGCTATTTTCATGTTTTGGGGTGTTCTCTCTGAAAGAAAAGCAAAACAGTGTTTCAACTCTAGGTTGCGGCTTACCTGGGAACCTGCCAAGTGGTTACTCCAGACTAAAAGCTCTTATTGCAGAACCACTTCTGGCACAGTTTTCCAGTTATCACAAAACACCAAATACCTATTGATTTCAGTGAAGCATTACAGAACATATAATCTCCCTTTTGTTTAACTGTACAGAAACAGTTTTTTTAGCACTACTGTAAACTGCTCTGTATTGGTGTTAAGTAGGTCTAATGAAACAGGTTGTTGATTTGATTTACAGCATTAGTTTGTAAATCTATATAGTTAAATGAATAGCAAGAAATGAAAGAACAAAGATAATCTTATCCTACAGAAAAGTACACGCAGACAAAAAATCCCTTTTCTCCGTAGCTTTACTGCAGAATTCAAACACTAACTTCTGCTTGATAACAATTCAAGTCCAGGTGGCCAAACTATGTCACCAGAATACAGTTTGGAAAATACTGTAAGTGAAATGACACAAATGCTGGAAAGCAAATGACAAATTATTTTCCAGCATCTGCTAACATTTAAGAAATACTTTCTTGTATACATGGATATTTCTAAAAAGGATCCCAGGAGGAAAATTATCTTCTCTTCCAGACAACAAAACAAATACAGCAACATTTATCATGGACTAAAGTAATCCTTGTACCTCAACACAACACAAAAGAGAATTTCCAAAGCAGAGTACGTAAGCAGAAACAAATCTCAAGTATACCTGGCTTAATTATGAAGAAAACACAGGAACTATTAAAAAATGGTTTGATCCTCTCTGATTCAAGGAACACAAACTAGAAGATGTATGAAGGTTATGTAGCAATAAAAGCATAAAACAAGCCAAGATTAAGAGAGTTTCTCCGTGAACCAGGAAAACAAAGACCTAAAGTACTGCTTCAGTATGCCTTTTTTTTTCCCCTCAGTTCGGAAGTTAACTGCCTATGTACTACTACTAGAAGCTGGTCTGTTGTAAAAACAAAAGCAGGAGGCTACTGCAAAAGGAAAATGGACTCACAATTTCTAAGTCTTCAAAGACAATTTTAAATGTAGCATATAAGAAAAAATACATTATAATCACTACAAGGAGTTTTGAGTCCAGAAGAATTTTATAGGGGTGATCCAGAGAAAGAAAAATTATGAAGATATGGGGAAGAAAACCCAGCCCAGAAGAGAAATATTTTTTCACTCGTGGGTATAAAAGGCAGATGGAATTCATCTCTCAAGTCTGAATAGGAAAAGCAAGAAAACTCTTTCACTTGAGTGAACTGTTCAGATCACAGACACCTGGCTATGTTAGAAGTACAAATCAGGTTGTACAAACTTACTGTTTACTTCATGTGGCCCTAGGGAACTCCAGTTCAGAAGAACAGATCTGTATCAGGATACCGTATCAAGAATCTACATCAACTCAAAGACCCAGATGATTAATTTCTGGTTTACAGGTGAGTGGAACAATTGTCTGCTTGAAGCTCTTGAAAATTACAGATGCTGGACCCAGTAAGAATCTTTTTTTTCCTCTCACTTTCTGATTCGGATCAATGCTTTGTACAAACAAAATTCTGTGATGCACAAGAACACAGTCTAAGGACAAATAACTTTATATTGTGCTTAACATTTGCATCTCTACCAATTCATACATCTTCCTTAGCAAGTGTGCTGGGTTTGGCTGGGATACGGTTAATTTTCTTCGTATTAGCTAGTATGGCGTTATATTTTTGATTTGCGCTGGAAACCGTGTTTACACAGAGTGCTTACACAGAGTGAAGGGCTTTTCTGTGTCTCACACAACCACACTACTAGGTAGACTGGGGGTGCATAAGAAGTTGGGAGGAGGCTCAGCCGGGACAGCTGATGCCAACTGACCAAAGGGATGTTCCATACCACATGATGTCATGCTCGGCGACATGAAGTTGGGAGATGAAGGAGAAAAGGGGGGATGTTTGGAGTTATGGAGTTTTGTCTCCTCAGGCAACTGTTATAAGTGATGCAGCCCTGCTGTCCTGGAGATGGCTGAACGCCTGCCTGCCCACGAGAAGCAGTGAATGAATTTCTTGTTTTGATTTGACTGTGTGCACAGCTTTTGCTTTACTTATTAAACTGTCTTTATCTCAACCCATGGGTTTTCTCACTTCTGTTCTTCTGATTTTCTCCCCCATCCCACTGGGGGATAATGAGTGAGCAGCTGTGTGGGGCTTAGTTGCCAGCTGAGGTTAAACCACAACAGCAAGCCACAAATAATAATTTTATGCAATTATCAGTTCTCAATTAGAGGGTTAACATTTCCATATTTGTTTAACATTTGTGTATTTGTCTTCATAAATTACTCAGACACAGGACTTGAGGGAATACTAAGTAAGTTCACTGATGACACTAAATTGGGAGGAGCTGTTGACACTCCCGAGGGCAGAGGGGCCCTGCAGAAGGATCTGGACAAATTGGAGAACTGGGCAATCACCAACCACATGAGGTTCAACAAGGGCAAGTGCCGGATATTGCACCTGGGACACGGCAACCCTGGCTGTACATACAGACTGAAGGATAAGACACTGGAAAGCAGCTCGGCAGAAAGGGATTTTGGGGTTCTGGTCAACAGCAAGTTGAACATGAGCCAACAGTGTGCCCTGGCAGCCAAGAGCACAACCATGTCCTGGGGTGCATCAAGCACAGCACTGCCAGCCGGGCGAAGGAGGTGATTGTCCTGCTCTGCACTGGGGCAGCCTCATCTGGAACACTGTGTGCAGTTCTGGGCGCCACAGTATAAAATGGATATTAAGCTACTGGAGAGTGTCCAGAAGAGGGCTACAAAGTTGGTTAAGAGTTTGGAGGGGAAGCCATATGAAGAAAAGCTAAAGTCACTTGGTTTGTCCAGCCTGAAGAAGACTAAGTGGAGACTTCATTGTGGTCTGCAGCTTCCTCACAATGGGAGGAAAAAGGGCAGGTGCAAAACTCTGCTCTTTAGTGACCAATGACAGAACCCAAGGGAATGACAGGAAGATGTGCCAGGTGAGGTTTAGGTTGGACATTAGGAAAAGTTTCTTCCCCCAGAGAGTAGCTGGAGCACTGGAACAGGCTCCCCAGGGAGGTGTCACAGCCCCAAGCCTGACAGTGGCCAAGAAGCGACTGGGAAACACCCTCAGACACATGGTGTGAACTGTGGGGTTGTCATATGCAGGGACAGGAGCTGGACTCTGTGATCCTTATGGGTCCCTTCCAACTCAGGACATTCCACGATTCTATGATACCAGCTGTTCTTTTCTCCCAGCAAACTCTGAAAGGTTATTTCAAAATGAAGCTGCTGATGTTGCTTTGACAGTTAGGCTGTTCTTCTCCTTTTTAATAAAATCATAGACAACTTGGTAAACAAACCCCATTATTACACAGAATCATAGAATGTTGGGGATTGGAAGGGACCTCAAAAGATCATCTAGTCCAATCCCCCTTCCGGAGCAGGAACACCTAGATAAGGCTACACAGGAAGGTGTCCAGGCGGGTTTTGAATGTCTCCAGAGAAGGAGACTCCACAACCTCCCTGGGCAGCCTGTTCCAGTGTTCCATCACCCTCACTGAGAAGAAGTTTCTTCTCAAATTTAAGTGGAACTTCTTCTGTTCCAGCTTGATTCCATTACCCCTTGTCTTACTGTTGGTTGTCACTGAGAAGAGCCTGGCTCCATCCTCCTGACACTCACCTTTTACATATTTATGAACATTAATGAGGTCACCCCTCAGTCTCCTCCAAGC
>VWYH01011075.1:160173-237520 GCA_013399365.1 Pampusana beccarii | reverse complement strand
CTTCTCCAAACTAAAGAGACCCAGCTCCCTCAGCCTTTCCCCATAAGGGTGATGCTCCACTCTCTTAATCATCTTTGTTGCCCTGCACTGGACTCTCTCCAGCAGTTCCCTGTCCTTCTTGAACTGAGGGGCCCAGAACTGGACACAATATTCCAGATGCAGTCTCACCAGGGCAGAGTAGAGGGGAAGGAGAACCTCCCTCGACCTACTAACCACCCCATTATTATGTCAAATATTTATTTATCTAAAGCTGAAATAAATCCACCTATATATTCCATTGGAATATTACTTCACTGTTACACATGAAGCTGGAAAATCAATAAGATTTAGTACAGCGAGCTAAGATACAAGCAATTTCTTAGACTGAAAGAAGTGAACACATCTGAGAGACAAACACTAACTTTTCATGACACTTTGTGAAACTACTAAAATTTCTATTTGATTCAGAAACAGAATAAGAAAAACTTAAGTAATGCCTTCCTTTTAAAAGAAGTCAGCATTTCTGATTATCTTCCCTCCTTCCATCATGATTTCAGAACATATATTCTCATCAGCTCCAAGATTTAGAGATTAATACATTACCCCACATCTGATACTGATTTTAGATTTAGCTTTAACAGTCTTTCAGCGAGCAGCTGCTAAAATCAAAACTGTACTAAGGCAGACAGGAATGCATGAGGCAAGATGATAATCAAGATTATGTGGTTTCAGAGATACCAGACTACTGGAGCTAGATAGCATGCTGCCCTCTACAATGGAAAGCTAGAGGCGCTTTCAGCTTTTCAGCTGGCATATTTCTATTTTTGTCATTAGAGTTGCTCACAAAGCACTTACTATATCCCACAGAGCCAAGCAGCACTTTTTTTACCTAAAACAACTGATGTCTATGCTGCAACACCAGTTAAATTGCAGAAGAGTTTCAAAACTCAAACATTTCTGAGCCTTTGTAATATAATATTCCTGACACGTAGACCTACCGTCTGAAGTACTGATAGCGAAATAAACTACTTTTTAGGGATTGCTATTTTCTCCTTTGTTCCATTTATCACTGATCCATGACTGATGCATATTAAATAACAGATTATCAACCATTTTGCACTAACTTAATTCTATTACCTAATACATTGGAGGACACTATAAAAGTACAAAAAGTTGAAATTTGCTTTTATATAGCTAATATTAATTAATAATCTAGAATAGCATTAATTGTTCAATGTGCTAGTCTTTTACCATGTTAACTAGAATCTTAACAACCACTGCACGAAGTTCAGTACTTTTGTTGTTGTTACTGTTTATGATGTTATTCTTTCAGTTTAAAGCCTCTGATGTCCCACAGTAAATTTCAATGCCATGTCTATACTGGTTTTGACTGGGACAGAGGTAATTTTTTTCATGGGAGCTGTATGGTGTGATGTTTTGGACTTGTGATGAAAACAGTGCACTGTCAATGTACTATATTCAGGTTTTGGTTCACAAACACAGGTCAAGTAGCACTTTTAAACTCTGCCTCCAGACACTATGGGCCTGGACTGTGTAGAGTAGAGCCTCTCCCAATATCTGATGTTACATAACAAAACATAATTACTAATAATTCTTTTTTTAAGATGGTACGGTACTTTAGGATGGGATATTTTATTTAAATTCATTGTCAGGGCTGAGTTAAGTTTCATTTTGAGAACTACTTGTACTACTGCAGTATTCATTTTCTATAAATTTTTCCGAGTCTGATGAGCAACTGCAATTGTAAAAAAACCTTACAGCAACGTCACAGCTCTGCCACTAAAACCACATGATATTACAGTTCTCTAGTACATGATACAGAAAACAGGAAAGCAGTGAATAAAACAACACAGAAACCACATTTACTGCTACTTTTAAATACATGTTCCTCATCTGCCTGTCCCGGTTTTGTTAAAAACAAGATCAGTTCTCTTTTAGTGAATTTTCCTTTCAGCTGAGTTCTTCTAAGTGCGTTCTAAGTAACTGCATGTATTTTGAGACACCACGCTCCAGAGCTGATAAGGGTGACCAATGGAATGCAGAAGAGGCCCATGTTTAGATTGCTAAAAAAACCAAGAATTCTGATAACGTCCCATAAGCGAGAGGGGTGTATTTGCAAGGAGGGGCGGACAGAACAGGTGACTAAAACTGAGTATTCCATCCCATCCACATCATATACCCTATAAAAGTTGGAGATCACGAGGGTCTCGTTCTCTTCGACCATGGCCTACTACTAATATCTGCTTGGCTATAAACAGCCATCTATGAAATTACTTCTTTTTCAAACCATAGGTGAAAAATTAGTATGAGAGAAAAAAAAGAGGCTAAAATAAACTATCATTTAGAAGAGCTCAGATGCAGTTTAGAGCAGCGCTGATTATTCTTTTGAAAGAAACACAACCTCAAAACACATTGAAAGGGAGATAAAATATGTTCACAAGAACATGTCCTAGATTAAGGAACACCTGCCTTTTTATCTTGTGGTATCTCATTATTAACAAAGGTACATTCTGCATTTTAGTGCTGCCTGTTTTTTCCTCTTAGAACCATATTTCACCCTGAGTCACCTCAGATATTTTCTTCCTAACAGTCTCAGTGGCGATGGATTTCAGACTGGAAAATGTAATTGCTTTCTGGGTTTTTACTACATTCATTTGGTAACAAACCCACTAAAATGTATCACAACTGATGAGCTGCAGGTAAATGATCCAAGACAGATTTAATCTAATTTATCTACTAAATCACTTCAATTAGTTTTGGACTGTCAGCTGTTACTTCTAGATTTTTTAAACAAAAACTCTCATTTGAATAAAATACTCCTACAAGTCAAATAATCTTGCACAAATTAATAAAAAAAATAAAGAAAAAACCCATGTCATTAGTATACAACTTCCTGTTTATAACTTGGATGACAAGACACAAAATAACATCTGTGATCTTGAAAAGTGTTATTTACCTTTATCTAATGTCTAGTAGAGTCAGACACTGAGTACTCATTTAGACTGATTTCAATTCGTATTGATTTTAATGCATGCCTATAAAAATCAAAATTTGCCATTTGGTTTGGTTTTGTGCATTGTTTATTGATATCAGATGCAGTAGTATAAAGCCAAAATAAGGAGTCTGTAAAGCTGATAGTGATTGCTACTACAAAGTGTGGGCAGTTGTTACTAATAATATGAATTATCATAAAAGTATACTTAATATATTTTTGCATCTTGGGCTGACAGAATGAAAACTTTAAAACTTCTTTTTTTCTTCACAGCATGTAAATAAACAATAGATGCACAAAACTTCATTACATAATCTGTGTTTCCTTGATCCTGAGCAGCAACTGTTTGAAAGAAGCCTCACATTGATTTTAAAGAACAAATTGCATGAAATAAAGCCATTATTTCAACAGGAAAACATTTCCAAAATGTTATACAAACGTGAAACGGATTTGTAAATCATGTTGGCATTACTAAGGGCACACAGTAGTGATCCTGCTCAGTTACCATGTCAGCTTTGCTAGACTTTAAAAAAAAAAAATTCACTGTAGAAGAGGAATAAGAGAGAGAAAATAATAACACGAACATAGACTGATACCTTCCCGAACCACCTAAGTCTTACATATCTGCTACTTAATCTATGGGAAATTTTCATTTATATTAAGAACTGTGTGACCTCCTTTTATTTTTTGACAATAAATGAATATATCTGCTGCTATGGCATATATATGGTACAGAAAGTGTGGCAACTGAACTGATAGTACTGCTGTAAAAATGTACTGCCTGGTCTTTAATTAGACTCACACATTTGCATAAAGAGGTATCTGGAGCCAAAACATGTTGATTCTTCTTTGCCTATGTTTACGTATCAAGGAGACAAAACCAAAGCCTGATGAATCAACAAAATAAATTATTAATTTGCTCTCTGATTCTACTGATTCTACTACTGCAGGTTACAAACAAAAAAACCTGACAACTGTAGTATATAGGCTTAAGAAAAATATAACAAACTACCATTCCTAATGTCAAAAGCAATAAGAGAGTATCTTCTGTCAAGAAACCAGTTTCTACCATCATAAACCTAATAGATAAATCTCATGAAGCCCTCAATTATTTCTCCACACAGTATGCATTCTGGTGTCATGAAAGAAACTCTCGTTCAAAACCCCCATGTTCACACAGACACATTTACCCATCATGTCTCTACCTGTAAATTTAATTTATGCCTCAATTCTTTTTTTTTTCTTCTCACAAATACTATCATGTAATTAAAGCATTGAAGTATGACTAACTTATCTGAAAAAGAACATCAGAGGCCACACGACAGAGAGCAAGAACAACTTGCTAAGTTTAAAATGAAAGAGGAAAATCTTTCTCTAAATGAATTACGTTTTTTGAAATAGTGAAATGCTGAGACTAGACTCATGTTCATTTCTGAATTAGATGTAGTAGCTTAAATTGTTACTATTCTTCAGCTGCTCATTATCGTGCCCTCAGATAAGATCTTCTATTCATGTGAATCTTCAATCTTTCAGTACATTTCAGGCACAGTAAAACATGTTATCTTAAATCATCTTACAAATGAGAGCATTACAGAATCAATTTTTATCAAGATGGATTACAATAATATCCTAAATTAGGTGAAAAATTAGACAGTAGACTCACACTTTAGCAAGCATCTGTAAAAACTCTAAAAATAAGCATTTTCCTTCATGCATTCGACTTTGTGCTTCCAAAAGCTAAATAAGCATTCAGCTTTTTAGAAAACAGAACATGTCGCAATTCTAGAATTTTGTTAGCTCTTCCACAAATCATGAGTACTGCCTCTGGGCAGACATGTGGAAAACACAGCTTTCTAAAGGACCAGAACACTCTTGATAGCTTAATTAGCCCAAAACAGTAATAATAAACCCCCAACACACACTCAGCGTAAGCTTCTATGGTCTTTGTTTCCTGTTCTTATTTAACTCATGCATTCTGCATTAGACTGTATTTTATATTAGTATAATGACTATCATAGCTAAACTCAGATTTTTGAGAGCTACACCTTTCTCCTACATATGGTATTTTGGTATGATCCCATTCAGAATTTTTCATAAAAAATAAATAACTCTCAAGTATGTTAAGAGGTTTGTGGTGGTTATATTTCAGGTAATCAAAACGGTATTACTGTTGCATAAAATAACAAGATGAAATTGCAACACTTTTTGTTCAGGATTTTGTGTTTCATAGAGAATTTTTAGCAACATCACCTTGTGTGAGAAAGTTTTTGTCATAGTTATGGAACAGCCGATATGGACCTCCAGCCTCTATAGGTATGATATTGAATATTGATGTAAAATGACAACTGAAATTTTGTGTAATAAACTTTGTAACAGAATATTTATATTTCTTTAGGTCTACTACAGATAGAGTAAGGCTAGATATTGTACCATGATAGCAGTGGGGCGTTACTTCACATTTCCTTAGAAAAGTTTCAGTTGTTCAGCACTTGGTTAAATGAAAAAAACTGAAATGTTGACTATGTAAAGCCTGACTCATGTCCAAAAGATATTACTAAAACGTGAGAATTTAACTGTACAGATTGAAAGAAAACCAAGAAAATTAACATTCACAGACTAAGTCTGGCTAAAGTCAATTGACCTCTTTGACTCAGAAAAAATGCCCATCATCCACACTTAGCATAATAGAACGGCTAGGGCTGGAAGGGACCTTTAAAGACCATCTAGCCCAACATTCATCGCTTGAGTGACAACTGTTAACGGATGCACAGACAGTGGATATTTCAAAACGGTACATGAGGTAGCTGCGAAGTAGCCCGGACAGCATCGCACATTCATGCTGCAGGAAGGTTGAGCTCTTGTTACCATACACTCACAGCACCAAGAACTGCCCAATCTCAAGCTGCTTCTGCACACCAATTAGTCATTTAAAATGTGCCACTGGGGCCTCTCTATGGAGATGAGGAGATCACTTTAAGATTGTGAGCTTTCAAAGATCTACATAAAAAGACTTGGTGGTGCTACCCCATTTCTGATTTAATGACAATACCACACCATAACAACCTGTACTATGAATAATTTTAAACCCATCAGTTAGCTTGGAGGTAAATCTGTCATGTCCTAGAGATAAATGCTCTAAATGTTACTGTCAGTAATTCAGTGAGGATGCTAAAGCTGATGGTGCACCTGTTATAAGCACTCTGCTTATTTGAAGGAAAGAAGCAGGGATCTTAGAGTTTTGTTCCATGAGAGTCTTCAATCCCAAAAAAACAGCCTGACACTGCAAGGAATGTTCTCTTTCTTAAATATCTTCACAATTCCTTTTCTCTCAATTTTTAAAGAAATTCACTAAGTACTGTAATTTTATAAGTAAGAGTGAAGTCCATATTTCTGTCACCTAAGTGTATGATGGCACCAAAGATGTAGCTGCTAGGACTAGAATTAGCTATTTACCTTCTAGATAGACACTGATAAAAGCTAGTGAATGCACACTTAAGGCTCTGCTATAACATTACTAATAGATTTTCTCTTTATTTTTTCTGCTTTTTTGACCAAGATGTTTGGGTCAACTTATATGACAGTTGTGTTAAGCTGTACTGTGTCAGCAAAATCAACTGGTTACAAATAGAAGACCTGCATTTCTATCAACAGAACAACACCATTTGTTCCTGAAGGAGACTATATATTATTGCATCATTACTGTCTTCAAATTACGGATAGATACCCTGAAATGAAACCTAACACCTAAGTATGCAAGTGGTATAATCTGTGTCAACAGGAATTCTACTTTTCTGAAATGTTCATCATTGTAATAGCTAAAACATACTTTATCCCCCAAATAAATAAAAATTACATTATCAGGCAGAACTGAAGACACAGAACTCAAAACAAGCAGAAATAGTGTAAAATAATATGCAAAAGCCAAAGACAGCAACTGATTCTGTTATTCTGTTACTCATTTAAAGGACTTCATTAATGGGCACTTCATACAGAGTTACTTTTATCAGTTTATAAGTGGTTCATTAGGATATCGTAGGCAAAATATATAAATGACAAAAATAATACGGCATTTTATATGTGAAATATCTGCAAGTGATGACAAACACTGAAGTGCCTTATGACACACAGTGGATTTTGAGATGTGCTGTGCGTGATAGTATTTTCTCCCTCATTCAAGAGAGATTCAAAGCATTCAGGTCAGAGACTTTTCTATTTACTCACAGCTGTTGGGGCAGTTCCTTCTCTGCCAAGTTTTCACAACTAAGTTACAGGAACAGAAGCCATATCACAGCATTCAGTTACAACATATTTCAAAGTTCAACATTTACTGGGAGACAAGAGGCAGTTTCCTCCTTGAGTGGCTGCGTGTACCACAGCAGGAATTTCTGATAGAAACTCTGACAAACAAACAAAAACCTCATAGTGATCCAAGCAAAAGCATACCAAGTTTTGCATCATCAAACCAAGGGAAGAGGACTGCATTTGATGAGAGGACATTAAAAAGATGATTGTATCACATTCCCGAAAGCATCCAAGCTAAATAATTGCCTACACACAATGTTCACTCAATGGGCCTGAGTCCCAAAAAACAAGCTGCAATTTTATCAGAAGCATCAAGTCTTTCAGCCACATGATGGTATAACCTGATACATCCAGATATTCCACTAGGCATCCCTTCATTAGTGATAGGGCTGTATTTTATTCTTCAACCATATATTCCCAGCTGTCTAGGACATTTTCTAAAATGTACCTGTCTAGATAGAGTGAAAATTCTCTCCAAACACTCATTATTATAGTCTGTATTCTCCTTTACCTGAAAGTCATTTGGAAATGCTGGCAAAGGGATAGGTTCATCTACGAAGTGACACACAGCTAACTTTGGCATATGTATAAGATCCAATTTCACAGAAACTTTATGAAATATGGCAGGAGATTCTGTTATCACTGTCGGTTATCTACTTTTTTCATGGAAGTTTTGCAACTAGCAATGATACAAAACAGCCATAAATTTGAAATGTGGGATTGTGAGGTTCGATAAAGCCAAATGCACATATAAACTCCATGTACTGCACCCACTTAATTGACAATTTTACTTAAACCCTTTCAGAAGTCTGCCATTTGCTGACAAAATGCTGAAAAAGCCGTAATAGATGATACATGGCTCAGGGAGCAGCTAAATACACTGTTATTCAATCCAATGACAGGCACAGCTGCTTAAGCAAATAGTTGTGGAGAAAATGACAGATTGTTTTTTCGCTTTGAAGGTATCTAGGTCTGCTAGAATTGTTTCTGTTATGTTCAAACCTCTGTGGTACTTCTGAAGCATGCACCTTGTCTTGAGGAAATCATGCACTGAGCCTCCAGTAAGGCAGAATGTAAGATGAGCTGGAACAAGGCTTAGGTCCACTAAGTTACCTTTACCTTAAGAAGACTGTGTTCCGAAGTGTTTGAAGTACGGGTGGCCTCAATAAGCAGCTGCTCACAAACTATTTAATTCTGTTTTGTTTAGGCTTTACTACAATGTGAAGATGGGCACTTCAATTAGTCAGAATTTCGGGACAGTGAAAATGCAGTAGCAGCAGCATCACCATCGGATAAACTAAGCATGCTGTATTTGGCAGCCTGGGATACAGTGCCAATAAAAAGAAAGGGCAGAGCAACTGGGAAAACTGATTTAAAAGTTAGATGACACTTAAGGATCTGGTTATATAAAGCAGTTATAAGGTATTTGTAGATTATCCTAATATTTTCGCCATAAATCACAAACTTCAGCATTTAAGCAAACAGAAATAAAAGAGCTGTCCTTACAAGACCCCCAGGCATGTTCACAACCTTTCTTGCCTTTTAATGCTTCTGTACATCTCATGTCTGTAAAAAGCATTTGAGAAGAAAATTCTTTTTTTTTCATGTATCTCTGCTTCCCTTCAGAATACAGAGTGTTAGATTAAAGTAGTAATGAAAAAGTCATTGTTGTTGCCTTAAGGTGATGTTGCAGCCTCAACTAAATGAGGGCTCATTATCAAAATTCCTGTTTTATTATTACTAGTGTTCAAAGAATCCAAATAATGTCAATATGAATTTAAATGCAGATCCTAACCAAACAAAATCCAGTGAAATACTATAACTAACACTTACATACAAGTTTACCATTCCAGTGCCATAAAACAACAGCCAAATATCTAATAATCATCTTAAACATGAATTACCTTCTTTTGATAGAAGAAAAAGAGTGTTCCTATTCAAGCATTTATGAGTAGCCAGTCATGCACATTAAGGCAGTTAGGAAGCCTGTACCTTCAGCAATAGCTCAACAGGCTCAAACACAACACACTACTGTCTGAATGATAATCAAAAGTCAGTTCTTGGCTCCAGGCTTTGAGTTTAACTCTGTTTACTGTGACACACAGCTGGTTAGACCTTATTGATCTTCAGGCAACTCCCGTGTCACTAGCTGCTAATGGCAGCACTTACCTGAGAGCAGAGAAGCCTCCAGAGCAACAGATGGGAAGAGCCCACCCAGCAGCAACCAATTGCCAAGCACTGTGGGAATTTGAACCAATCACAACCAGCTATTCCCTCCCTGCTCCTATGACTGACAGGAGTCATGGCCTCTGAGGGAGAGAGTAAGCGGAGACTGCATGAGGCGGCTGGGGCTGTAATGGCTGCTGGCCCTGCCCAACCCAGGTGGGTTGGAGTGCTGTCCTGACCAGCCTGACCTCCTTGCAGCTGTGCTGCCCCACCACGACAACCACCACCTCCAAGGGGCAGGGACACTGTGAGGAACCTTTACCCTGGTCCACCTGGCTTCTCTCCCAGGCTGTCACATCTCCCCTGCCATGTGCAGGGAGGCCTGTCATTCGTTAGCATTAATTACATATGTGTGATTAAAAGTGCTTCACTGCCTAGGCCCATTTAGTCTCCACACTGTCACTTCAGTCTCAGACACTTTAGTATACTGATTTAAACACCTGTTGTTTACAGTGATCCCAACGAAAGGCTACTAGAAAAAGACTGACTGACAATTATAAAGTGATTGCTTGTACTGCACTTACTGTATTAAATTTTAACAAAATTGAGCTCATTGCAAGCTATGCTTTCAACAAAGTTCATGAAGAATGAGGAATCAATACAGATTTTCTGCTTAGGGGCAAAGACACATTCACATCTGGATGTCTCCAAGCCCACAGAATACAAGCTTGACTCAAGCTGTAAAGCACTGCATAGACACATGATGTATCTATTGTCAAATTAATTCATTTTATTTAAAGACTAACAATTTAGAATTTATTTAAATATTCTCAGGATTTCAGTCTGGTTTTAAAATTTTGATTAAGAATTTTCTCCCATTCTCTTTCTATAATTTCATGCACGGTTCTCTCACAATTGTCTTCCCTTAGCTTGTTCAGCGGAAGAGAGATCTTTGTCACTGAAGACTGTCTAGATTTTAACAGTCAAAGTCTAACAGCTGCTGAAGTCACATTCAGTGTGCTGCAGTGTTACAGTTCAGTTACATTTATAGTTCCTGTGTTTTCATATTTGAAAGGAAAGCATGTATATACAGACAGGTAAAAAAATGTCTTTACTCCCACTTTTTGGAGTTATAATACCCATGAGAAATACGCTTATCATGATTTAAGACTGGACATCTTCTTATTTCCTGAATTCATTTGGTGTCTTAATACTCAGTATCAAAAATACTTTCTCTCACTTTTCTTGTATGCCTTTAGGGTATGATACAGGTGATGGAACTTCCTGCGAGTGGCCAGTTATGACAAGGATATTCAAGCAAGCAAGCATGTAAGAGGCTACTATGACAATTACTTCTAAAATCCCCTCAGTTTTAAGAGTTTAAAAGTTGTATTACTTCCTGGAGTGGCACTGCAGGCACAAATAGAGAATGACAGGCAGAAGGAAAGAACTGTACTAACTGCTGTCCCATTTCTCATGGGCACTGATCTGTTCAGAAAACTAACTCCGCACAGTGCTATGTGAAGGCAACTCAGAACCACTAGGAGTTTACAGAGGCTCCACAACCGATGAGACTTCAGTTTTGGTGCTGCAGTGAAATAAGAAGGGCATAATCCAGGAGATCAATCATGGAATATTCTTATTAGCAGGTAAGACAGTGACCTGACAGCCGTATAATTGACTAAAGCTGGCTTGGAGCTCAGTATGGTGGAAATAATACTTATAGAGCTATGTTGAGGTATGATGGATACATAAAACCACAATGTATATTCTTAATCAATTAAAATCTGGCTTTTGGCAGTGTAAGAGCAGTAGGAGTAAAATCTATGCAAGCTGTCAATCAGGAGCATATTTTAATATATTAGAGGAGCAAAAAACATTGGAAGACTCAAGCCATTGCTGTAGAAAGTATCTCTTCTCTTGAGACGTGGTAATAAGAGCTAACATAAAATGCATCACTAATTATCACGAGAATAAAAGAAATAAATAACCAGTGCCTACACTGAAAAAAAACAATAAAAGGCAAGCTGATTTTGATTCCTGGCCTAATTATTGGCATTATCCAACTGTCTTTCTAAGCTCATGTTCGCTTGACTCAGTGTGAGTTATTAATGCAGACTTTGTTTCTAGTCAGCAAGTGGAAATAGACACATTTAGTGTCTGATTCCTCTGAACTGTTTTAGGCGGCTGAGATAATGGATGCCCAACAAATGCCTGCTTCTCTTCACTAACTGAAGGAATCTAGGATGTCTAGCTCAGATACAGATAGTTATATTGTAAATATACTTAACTGAGACAAACCCCGCTAGTAAGCAGTGAGATACCAAAATTAACCTAATTAACCATAAAGCAAATTAAAGGCCGCAGTAGAGCTTCAGTTGAGTATTTTTTTAATTAGGGCACACTTACAGGCTTCTGTTTGCATGAGTGAAGACCTACATTTGGGTTAATACCACAAATAGAATAATAAATATCAGAAGAGCAGAAGGTGTTCAAGCCTGGGAAATGAACTCCATGGGACTTCATTTCTTTTTTGAAGCTGCGGTGAGAAAATCAACAACATCGGTTAAAGCTGCTGGTAGTTTGAGCTCAGAAGAAAAAGAAAATTATCCAGTCTCTAGAGCTTACTTTCACAGAGGTGCACCTTTGTAGAGATGACTCCAGGCACAGAACTGCATACAGTTAATTGTTATATGTAGTCGTGCATGGAAGTTTCTTATCACAGCTTGGGTTCAATGCTACCTCAGCTTGCTTTCTATTCAGCATTTGCTAACTGCAACGTAGGTATAACTTGAAGAATCACACATTTTAGAGATGAACTAACTAGAAGTAAAAGTGTTTTAAAATATTATTGCCGCTATTTGCTAGACTCATCTGTCTAAAAAGCTCAACATAACATTTTAGAGGAGTCTATTTTGCATGCAGGACTTTCTGAAGAAAACAAAATAACATACCCAAGAGTGACCCAATCCTTTAATGTACATTTTTGCCACATTAGAAAGTTCATTGATCTAAGCAAAATAAGTAAGATAGTACTGTCTGTGACTTAGCACTAGTGCCTGACTAAATTTTTATGGTAAGTTACATATGTGATACAAAAGCATGAAACTTTTTTTTTTGCACTGTTTTCAGTCAGAAGTATGTAAAGCTACCACTGATTTGATGAAAGGATGCTTGTGGGGAGAATGTATAGGAATGTATGCTTAAAGATTCATAAATAATTTGTCACATGCTTTAATATTTTATCACGTTTTCTGTTACTGTCTATTTGGTACAACAATACAGCTATTTACATCTTGTGTCCAAGAAAGATGTTAATAGATTAACATGAAAGTTAATGTGTACTAGGGAAAAGTTGCCTATTTGATTTTTAAACATGCTTTTTCAACTCTTGTTAAATATTATTTCCTGAGTCCTTCACACCCTAAAATACAAAGACTTGAAATATTCTTCTCTCTAAATGAGTCTCATTAGAAATATGATTTATATAGGAAAAAAGTTGCAGTACATTGCAAGGTTAGTTTGATCAATTGGTAGAGCAAGCATGATCTAGCCAATTTTATAGGCTGATGATAAAGAAAGAGACATTTTTCTTTTAAAATTACACGGTGTAGCCTCACTGGATACCAGCCACAAGAGATAAGTCAAGTGGGCACTCACAAAGTGCCTCATCTTAATTAGCAGTAAGGACACCAACACCTATCACCTATCTTCACTCCGTGTTCACTTGGTTCTAACTTAAAAGCAATGCAAGTCCGGAGTCTGCAAACACCTTTCATATGTCAGCTGTTTGAAAGCCAAATACTTGCTTCTAGAAAGCTGGGAAAATGTGTTGTCTCCTTAAAAACTACTTTTCTCAGGTTCTGCATTTTTTTTAGAAGATAAAGCTGCATTCCTGTTGAGGCAAAACTGGATACATGGTGTTGTATTTCAAATGAAAGAATAATTAAAAAGACAGTGCCGGGAGTGACAACTTAGCTACTTAACATTCTCTCAAGTTTTGCTTCACTGTCTTCAAACTGCTGTAGTTACAGAATTGCTGGGAAAACTGTATTACTTTATCCAGCAGTGATTAATGTTTGCAGCGTTTTAGTTCTCCTATTCCTGCACTTTTTTTTTTTGCCTAACACTCTGGTTAAAATAAAGCTCTCCTACCTGGTTTTCCAATGCAACTTTCCATTTTTACTAGTCTTTTATAAGGGCATACTCTCTCAGGCAATGGATTTAAGTGATTTACACAGTATTAGGCCAAGAGGAAGAAATGCTTGTGTTCCCCAGAGCAGCCACACTTTTAATCAAATATAGCTCATAAATCACATTTACAACTTTCAGAGCTCAATCAATAGGATACTTTATAGTCTGTAACAAAATTATCTGGAAAGAAGGAGAAGTATAAGAGGGATGTTACTGAGGGACAACGCACATCTAGGTTCTGCACCCTGTCTGCCTTTAGGGAATTAAACTGCCTATTTTAACAATGAGCGATCTGTCCCAGAACTCTAACGCATTTATAAGCAACACATATTTGGCTGATAATGAAGCATTCTAGGAGGCTATAATCAATAGTACCACAGCACAGCAAGTTTTCTGTTCCACTTTACCCTAGTTTGGGGAAAATTTTTAACACTTTTCTCATTAAACTTTAGTTGAAGACTTCTGTTCTCCTGGGCAGAAGTTTTCATGGCTTTGCTAATGCTGTGCTATTAAATTTCTCTGAAGCTCTCTTCAAGTAAATCACAGAATACCAGGGACTTCTCGGTGCTAATTCAGTTACATGTCTTCCTTAAGTTCAATTTGCATATTTAATATAGCAAATTCTTCATCAAGTGTTTAATTTGTGTACCTAATACTGAACAGTATCCTTCTATAATATGTAGTAAAAATTATTTCATTATGTAATGCATAGAAGTTGCTATTTGTACAGTACGTCATCTGGTACTGATGTAACTCAATTCCATCTTTATAAGTTACTGTTAGATACTCACATAACTTCAATTATAATTTAGATAACTTTCTCATAATTTCTGGAGTATGCAATAGAACATGAGAACTTTATCACCTCCGAATAGGTACCTCTTCAAAATGTGGAGCTTACGTGTACATTTTACTAATGATACAAATGCACTGTGTGTATTTTGAGCTGAAGATTTATTTGAACCTTTTTTTCATTGCAAAAGGTACTGTGAGAATTTTTATACTCTGTGCTAAGAGCACAAATAACAAAAAATATTGTCTGGACCTCTTGAAAATCTAATGGCAGTAGCTTTCATGAAATTATAAATGGATGCCTGCAGCTGCTGTATCGATATTCAAATTGCACACATACTCCAGTAATACCAGGGAGTGCTGGCTAAGTGACTTGTAAGTGATAGACTACTCAATAGCACATTTTCATTCAGATTAAAATCATCTTAACAGGCTGAGTTCAGACAGCTTTGCCTTTCATTCCTTTTTGAGACACCTGCAGGAAGCATTGGCAAAGATCTGCTTGATTTCACGTTTTGAAGACAGAAGACTAGAACAGACTAAACACTGAAGATGTGAGAGCTGTTACCAGCTCTTACCAAATACAAAGGAGAAAAATGAGTAAATAGTAATGATACATTCAGATTTTGCATTAAAATGTATTTCTTTTATTACTTTCAGCAACTTGGATGCGAATTGCTTATAAAGACAGAAGACAAGTGCTATCATAGCTCAGAAATCTATTCTCTTGCAGAACTACAAATTACTTTTAATGTTATATCTATTTGGGATCATGTTGCCACTCATTTAAGACAGCTCCATAGAGTAAAATTGGTAAACTAAAATCCTAGATGTGACTGAGTCTTTAATGGGTTTGAACACTTATCATTTTCAAACAAAACCTTCAATAATTTTACTTCAAAGGAGGGTGGGAGAAAGTTGTTTGACACAAAACATGAACCTGATAGGAGCCAAATCATCTTTTGCCCAATTTAATGGCAAATTTCTTTATTTCAGTAGGATGAAAGGTACCAAGGTCTCATTGGTATCAGAAACCTCCTGAGATATCTCGAGACGTAACATGAAAAGATCCCTTATACTGCAGGTCCTATGGCTTTCTGATTAAGACAAGTGAATCTGTTTCTGAAGTCTGTTAAAGGGTGGTTGTTTATTTAGAGAACTTCTTTTTTTGTGACCAGAGATTAGGGTGGAATAGTAGGATACTGAGAAGGGATGCTGGAAGTATTTGAGCTCTAGAAACCAGCTGTTTGAATTCTGCTTGGCATCCATGTTTTAGGAACTAATCAAAGCCTAATTAGACACACTCCTAACCTAAGTCCTAGTCTTTAAAAGGTATTTGGTTGTATGGAGCCTTTGATTTCCCATTTATGGTGTAAGAAGAGTATGTCTGCTAACATTTTTTCTTATGGTGTTCTGCAGACCTGATGGGTGAGTCATGGCAAATATCATTTGGTGTCAGATGGTGAGCTTCCAGACAAACCCTCTTCTTGTAGATGATATGTCATATAATAGAATTACCGTATTGATCTGTTTTCTACCATAATCAGAATCCTCTGACATATAGCCATAAATGAAAATGTTGACAATAATGTCTTTCTGGTATTCCAGGGACAGCAATTGGATGGACATACAGAGGCCTGTCTGCAGGATCTTGCACAGAAAAATACTTACTAATTCAATTTCTGTTCAGAGCTGGCAGGGCAAGAATCAGATCTGGTCTGCAAGGCGTGATGCTGCACTAATGCACACAGATGGCAGTAATTTTCCCGAATGTGTGAATTCCCATGCTAATAAAATCACATTATTTATGATTTCTTCACACACTCCTTCAAGACCAGTGATTTCTCAGATGAAGTTAGAGCATGACCATCTGTCACTGATCATAAGGACATGCATAGAGTGGAGCAGTCACACAGCATCTGGTCAAAATATAACTCAAAATGCCAATAATGGATACATAATCTGAAATATTATGTAATAAAAGTTATCATATAACAAAAAAGACATATAATCTAGCAAGACAAGTAACACTTATACTATGGAGTCTAGATTTTCTTCCAAATGTAAGATTTTGAAATCTCTACCACACCAGGTAAACTCTGAATTTAAGATTTTTCTCAAGAGAAGTCACATATCAGAGCTACTTTACATTTCTTAATATGTTGAATGCATGCTGAGTATTCAACTTATAAGAGGATGTTTTCTTTTGTGTTAGCCAGTCACCAAGGAAAGTTGCACCAAGATAAAGGGTGTTTTTCATTAAGTGTGCAACTGATTCCGTTAAAAGTGAAGGAAATTGCCTTTATGTAATTACTAGACTGACAGGCATATTTTTCATCAATAACAAATAGATTTTGTTGCCAAGAATGAATTATGGATACTTTGTGTACCTTGATAGTACTGATATTAAAAAATACATATTTTAAAATTGTTTCATGCAAATTAATCCTGAAGTTTATTTTGTACATTAATATATTGAGTTTTCAAATCCAAATAAGCTTTCCCTTGAGGAAAGAAATTTTCCTCTGGGAAAATAAAAAAGATTAAAAAAAAAGTACATGTGGTTGTTTCAGAGAAAGAAAATTAAAGGTTTGTGTTTTGTGGAAACATATAAAAAGTAGGATCCTTGAAAACACATGGAGTAGCTGTGGTTGGTTTTAAATACTGGGCAGTGGATTTAAAACTGCTGATCAGAAATACCTGCAGCCACACTATTAGGTTTCTGTTCCCAAGCATTCTCATGAGTTTGCTGTGCTGAATGTTGTGTACGAAGTTAAGGACAGTTGGTTCAGCCTATGAAAACATGACTTCTCCAGGTGATCTGCTGATCCTTGGCAGCAAAAATGATTTTGGAATTTACCTTTGTGGGACATGATTGCTGTCAGATATATTTAGTGTGTGAAACCTGACAGATTACAGTACCTGCTAATTCATTGAGCTTCATCCCCCTTAAGATACTGGTATTAGCTTTCAAAGGCAGCTGACCTGGATTATGAGACTTCTCATGATTAGAAAAGGATGTAAATATGTACCTCCTTGAAGCAGTCCTGGAAATCTTAAAAAATATCTAGATAAAGAATGGAAAAATGAATTATTACATGGGAAACAGAATCACATCCCAAAAAAACTGCAGAAGAAAGGACAGCAAGAATTGCAGTGAGGTAACAGAAGTCCAAGGTCATACAGTGAGTCTGAAGCTATTTCAAGAATATAGCAGAGCTTGATTTTCAGTCCTCTATGCTATTTGTTAGTAACAGTTTCTCTATCAAGCACTGAACTTGTCAGATTACAATAAAAAAAAGATACATCAGTAACTGGAAAATCAGTTTCTTGCAGAGCATGCGTGGAGCTGCTTCTAGTGTCCTGAAGCACTCACTCTCCCTAAGCTACTCCCAGGAACAGGCGTTTGCTCTACTGAATTACTGTAGGGTTACTTGAGGGTGGACAGGAAGATGCTCTTTTAACTTCCTTATCTGATTGTTCCTTCTTTCCTCAAATACACTGTGTTGACTCAGAAACAGTCACAGCCTTTGATTTCTGACAGTCTATTTTACTTTTCTTTCAGTACATTTGGCTTTGTTATCTCTTCCCTTACACGGAACATTGTCTGTGCAAATACCTCTTCTACTGTTACCATGAAACGACTGAATAGTTGGCTCCAGGAAACTAATCCTGCAAAGCTACCTGACATCATCTTTCTCCAAAACATCTCTCTTCCAAGTCAAACTCTCTGGAAACCAATCTCTCTATGATCCACCTTGGTGATGGTTGCTTTCTTTGGTACCTTTCGTTCAGCTTTATAATCCTGTATGTGTAGACAAAGAAAACCATTTCTGTGGTCTCACTAGAGTGATTCAGGCCATCTCAGAACATATGTGTTATTCTTCTTCCCTAAATCCTTTCCCCCTTTCCTTTATTCTTATTGTAGATCTGATGTGACGTGCAGAGCACCAAGCTAAGGCGGGTGGTGTATACTGTTCTCTGCTGTACCACATTTATGGTGGTCCAATGGTCACAAAAGCGATGAAAACAAGCAGCAAGCTACTGCAGCTTTTGAGAGAAGAGCTTATGGAACCAGCAGAAAAACACAAAGTACAGACCGTAGGTTTCGTGGTCGAAGATAAGACAAGTAAAGCACAGTAATTACTAACATCAAATTGTAACACAAATATTTAGATATATCTTCTGAAATAATCTCTCAATGATAGAAATGAGGTTATTAAGATTTTTATTCAAATTCTCCAATTGTTCCTAACATTGTCTCTTTAAGTGACCAATTGGTTAACAAAATTTCAGACAAAATTTCCTTGAAATTTTCCATTTCTCCTTCACCGCATTCTGTTTATTTTGAACATCATGATAGGTGCTACCGCAGTTGAACTTTGTGCTCTTTATGATATTATATTAGCTTTCAAAAGCAGCTGATCTGAATGATCAGGCATCCCAGGATTAGAAAAGGAAGTATAACAAAGGAGGACCTCATAACATGATGCAGTGAAGCATGGAAAGGGAAACTTACTTTTTTTATTCTACATATGCTGTTGTCCAAAAACATTAGGGGCAAAAGAAACAATATTTAGAAACATTATGAAGATATTTGAAGGTTAACCTTTTCTCAGTTTTTGCTTTCATTGTTACTCTTCTGAGTAGTTATTATATGTAATGGTTATGGTGCCATACCTTCAGTCTGTTAAAACGTTTTCCATTTTCTGACAGAATTTAAAAAAAAAAATAAATTATAGCATAGAAAAGATAGGTGCAAGCAACAAAAGTAAAGCTTCCTTTCTTCTTCTTCTTTTTTTTTTTTTTTTTTTTTCCCTCCAAAAGGAAGAGACTTCATAGCTCAGTCTTTTTTTCAGTGATGACGATAGGAAAACTTTCATACACTTTTAAGAAAAAAAGTTGGACTAAATATGACTGGTTTTAGAACTGCACCCAGATTTCTACCAAGAGATAACTAAATTCAGATTTTGTTAAGTAGGTGTTATGTCATTTTTGAAGTTATTGTCATGATCTTTTGTAAATAACCACAATAACCACAAAGTCCACTAAGTGTGTGCAGATAGCAAAAGAAAGCAGTGGGAAAACTGAAGGGAGTGTTTTTTGCAGAAGTATTTTTTCCACTAAGTATTTAGTAAAAACATCAATAGTAGAGAACCTCACTTTACCTTCTTGTGTCACCCACATTGTCTATTAAATGGGATGCAGTACACAACAGTTCTGCTGACCTGACCTTCTCACCACAAGGGCCACCACAACCACCTTTAACCTCAACCAGAAATGTTTTCCACATAACCAGACTATGAAAAGAGTAATGCAAGTTTGTAACAGTAGGCAGGGACCAGGCAGAGATCACCTTCCATCCGAGCGATGACTGAAAACCGTTAAGACCAGGTGGTCTTTTTGGTGGGCTGTCATGCATGTAAGAGTGACAAGAAATTGTCAAATGCAAAGAGATGTTAAAAATATCCCTTTCTTTACACCGTGGCTCAAGAAAGAGACGGGTGCAGAGTCAATCTTTTCCTCTTCTGTTCACATAACACTGGGGGAGGGTGGGGCTTGCAAGTCAGAAAGGGCTTGCAGAAAGCTGCAATACAAAGGAGAATAAACAAGTGAAAAAAGTTGGAATATGGTGTTTCTATATGCTTTTTGTCTATTATATGCATATACACGATAGCATATAACCAATTTATTACTATTGGGGGGAACAAAGCCAGAAAATAAATAAAGACATGCTATCAATATTTCATGGTCTGCAACATAACATTAAGAAAGAAGAAACATGTTGTTGGTAAGGTTCAGTAAGAAGCATTTCTGTTATTAGCAAAGACACTACTTCTAATGACATTTCACAGTATTTCCATAGATGCCTTCAGCATTTTTCTCCCTCACTTTTTTTTTTTTTTTGGTCTGATTTGTCACATTGTCTGATTACATCCTCTCTTAAAGACTCATGAATCAAATGTTAAGGGGGAAGACACTTTTTATTAGGAGAGCACCTTATAAACCAGACAATGAAAATAGACATTCTGTGAGCAAAAAATCATGGCATAGATAAGTGAAGATATTGCAAGAACTTATAAAAATCCTAATGTCATGCACAATGACTAAGCCTTCTTGATTATTACAAAGAAGCTTCACCATTATTCATAGAGTTAGTGTCTATATACTTTTGGCAAGTTGTTTATATGAAAAATAAGATACAGCAATATAATAGTGTAGTATTAATCTACTGCTTCTCAAACTGTAACAATTCAGCAGGATTTCAGCATGCCACCACTGGAGCTAGGAGAAATAATGAAGAACGTCTCTGTTCTGGAAATTCAGAAAACATATAATGCATTTTCAGAAGTAACAGAAAATGCAGAGAAATACAGGGGTTGGTGAGGTCCCTGCTGAAACCTCATTTTAACAACAACAAACTAGTAGAGTTCCACTGCACTGAGATAACACAATAACACCCCAAGCTAAAAGAGCTTATGGCAAATACCAAGCATAAAGTATCAATTTCCTTCCTCAGATAGTTCTGAGTTCTTATTAGCACTCTCTGTGTACAGAGATTTTTTTCTTTATTATTTTAAAATACCTTCAGCTGTTTTAAGTGTGATGCTGATTACTAGTCTTTCTTCATAACTCCTCATTTCACTTTTATTTTGCTTTTCTAGATTAGTATGTCAATAATATTTTCAGTGTTGAGCTGCCCTATCACACAACTTCAGAAATCTGTCCTACCTGCTGTTAAGTGACACAGTAGTAGTTTCTTTACCTTATTCCCCTCTCCTTTCCTTGAATGTCATCAACTTTTTAGTATATCTAACAGGGACCAAAGGCGTAATCACCTTTTTAAGGTACCTAAATCCCAGTGAAGCAGTTTGTGGTTTTACAAACAAATGAAAATAAAACAAAAGCAAGGGTGACCCTTACATCAAACACATTTTGAGCCAATATTTTGGATCACAATGTTCTGTTTTGGCAAAATTTATTGTTACTGTTCCTTTTAAATCTTTTCTCTCCTCAGCATCTCTGGATAAATTTCAGTCCCTTAAGCATCAGCATCTGGATTATTCATGGAAATGTTCAGGCTTTACATCTGGGCTGACATTCTTCCCTTTATTCTTGACTGCACCCAGCATGCTCTCCAGAAATGTAAAAAAATGGGAGAGTGATTCCAATCATTTAGAAATGAATTTCATCTAATTTCCCGTCTTGAGTCTGTCTGGATTCATCTTTAAAGAAAGAGATTTATGCAGTCTGCTGGATTTCAAAGAGCAATGAATGGAATGTGCCTTCTTGATTTTTGTAATGCATGGAAATCCTTGATTCTCTACACCTTTGTTATTTATTAATATTTTAATGAGTGATTTAAAATACTTTTGTAACAAGAGCAGCAATTCCTATAAAACTCCAATATAAGAACCTGCAGAAACAGAGAGGGTTATATGCTGATTCTACTGTGGTCTTAACAACGCATTTAATAAAGTAAACATATATTTAGTGGGAATACTCCGATCTTCTTGTGGTTTTGTTGTTGTTTTTTGGGTTTTGTTCTCTATTAAAATAACAACTCCATAATTTAAACCTCACACTAACTTGCAGTGATAAACTTTTTCCGTTTTGCAACTGTACTGCAAAAATACCCCCAAAACAGTAGCATATTTTTATATGAGAAAATGTATGTGAAGAAACAGGTCTTCAACAGGAACTAGGCTTCTGCTGTTAAACTCCAAAAGAAACTTTAAATACTTTGCCACATTGTACATATTTCACTCATATTTTTTTAGTTGATTTGTGCTCTTCATTTTGCTATAGTTCACCAGTTACTGAAACAGATTGTTCATATAAGTAGAGAGAAACAGTCACTACAACTATGATTATTTCCATGTGATAGTATTAAGAATAATGCCATGTGTTGGTAAATATATTCGGAAGTTTGGCAGAGGCTAATAGAACGCTTGCCTTTATTTTCTTTGTTGTATTTTCCATATTTGCATAGTTTCCATTGTATTCAATGTGCAAGAGGGTTTTTAATTAATTATTTATAATACAGTGGTTTTGTTTTGTCAATTATAGAGCTAAAAATCATTAAAGAAAATTCTTGATAGAGGACAATTCTTGATACAGGACAATACAGTTCACATAGGAAAACTGTTTTCATTTTTGCAGTTTGCTATCTTAAATATGAATCTAACAAAGTAAGAATCTGGCAGTAATTTCTTTTTGGGCAATGCCTTAAATTTTTGCTCTGTTTGATGATGTATTCAGTATTTGCACAAATTCCACTGAAATATAAGGGGACACTACACGCTCCCAACCTTTTGAACCCCTCACACATTCTCCACAAACTGATCTACATGCATGTAGAATGTAAATATATAAGTATATTATGCCACTAGGAAATTCACCTTTTGAATCCTGAATTACCTAAATTCAGGATTTTAGCTAAAATATTTTTGCTATATAATTGCATACTTTCTCATCACAAACTGTTATTACAAAAATGTAAAGAAACTACTATGGTGGGGAAAAAATGGCTTTTATGTTATATAAGAGAAGCTGACTCGTTTTCCTCAACGGGAGATTTACTATCTTGAGGACCTTCAAAACAGTGATTTCCTAACAGTTATATTATAAATTTCCCCCCTGTTTAAACAGCAATAGTTTGAGATTTCATAAAAGCACAAGCACCAGTGTGCCATGAATATGCATAAAAAGGAACATGTCAGGTACTCTTAATTAGAAATAATTTGGGGTTTCATGGTTAAGTCAGAGTTTTATCCTTAGGCCAGGAAACAGCAAAACCATTGCCTCTGTAACCACATCATGTAAGTAGCCTGTGTACTCTCAAAATGACCACTCGCTTTGGTAGGTGACATGAAAGCATCTTCCAGTTGGTGTGTCCTTGAGCAGGCCGCTTTAGTGAGGGCCCCAGAGACTCCTGATGTTTGCTTCACACTCCCAGCTAGCTGAAGCTTCTGAGAGTGGCCTGGGAGCAGACCAGCAGCTGCACATCTTTGTATCCAGGAATGAAACATTCCCTCTGTTTTTAATTGCAGCATTCTTGAAATCAAAATGTCAAGGTAGCACAATGTACCGCCATCCTAACTTTTTAACACAGGTGATTTCATTGGTAAAACACCTAACTAACTACTCCTTATTCTGTTCTGTAAAAGCAAACCCAGTCTTCTATGTCTCTTTCTTACAGGCTACATAATAAAGCTCAAAGACATTATTTAATACCTCAGCTGCTTTATTACACAGTATTTCCTGTGGAAGAACGCAAATGAGTCAAGCTCAGAAAATAAGCTTTGCCATACTGCCTGAGGAGACAGATAACATTTTCCCATATGACTTGATTATCAGCAAATTAGCACCAACAGAACAAAAGGCAGCAATTCAGGTCTTACTGAAAGAAGGTGTTTCCAGAAAATGCCATAAATGGAGAACTAATGAAAGAAAAAGAAAGCAAATATTTGTCACTTATGCAACAATGATTATCTTTGAATGAAAAATGACTCGAAGGAGTTGGGAGATTTACAGCTGAAATAGGTTACAAGCTTTAGAAACAATCAATTTTTATATCAACATTTTCAAGCAAAAAATCAAGGGAAGAAAGCTTGTTTCCAAAATTTCTAAACTTGCCTTTATTTCATTTTCTGCTATCTGTTCTTGTCCAAAATAGCGTTTGTTATCAAATTGTTTCAATTCTAAACATTACTATGACAAGAAAGCTTTCATCCACATTAAAGAAATAGTGATTCAGAAGCCTAGTACTAGAAATACTAAAATTTCACAGGTCTGATCTACATGAGGAGACAAAGAGGTTTCTACTGTTTTTATCAATTGTTTTTTTTCCCAGAAATAAAAGAAGAGCTTCTTGAAGAGTGCTTATCCATGCAAGCCTTTATAACAAAATGCTACAGCTATCTCATTTTTAATAACATCCAAATGAAAAATACAAACCTTTAAACAATACTCTAAAACAACACTTCATTATTTTAAATGGCTCATGACTGGTTGTGAATAGATGTGAATATAAAATAGAGAATGTACTAGCAAACTGAAAACTATTAAAAATGTTTATATCACTATTAACTGTTTTCACAGTAATCTTTCAAAGCAATTAGTGCCCAACAGGCTCCATACTGTTCTTTCAGAGCAAACTTCTGAAATGTATATCAACTCCCTGTTCAGTAAGAGAACGCTATAGCTCTATAGTATACCATATAGCAATAGATCCTATATCTGTTATGAAGATCATGGTTTGGGGGGAAGTGTCAGTGCAATGGTATATAGCTTTGCAGGGACTGGAACACCAGTTGTTAGAGTCAGTCTGTGCTTTGAAGAGCTCTTTCTCTAACTCAACAAGCTCTTTCTTTCTCATTATCTTTCCTCTAGATATAACTCAGCTGCATCTTACACTGTCATTTAATCATGCTTTTAATCTGTTCTTAATAACCATAGAAAACTGCAATATTCCTTTGTAATTTCATGAAGTCCCCTAGAAGGGTTTGAGATGTAGGTTGTTTTTAACTGATAAGCTACATAAATGACCAAACTAGGAACAGAATGGATGGATTCTAATTCAGGATCTCGTGTAGCTGAATACCTGCATCCTTAACATTAAGGACACGAATCACACAAATTACTTACACTCTTACAGTTAAATTCATGTAAAGCTTACCCACCCCATGGGATCTGGGATATAGTTTCTAAATTAGAAGAAAATGTAATATTATGTTGTATTAAAGTTCAGTTATACTGACACTTACTTTTGAGGTGGTACTAGACCATTGTTCAGAAGGGCAGAAGAAAGATTAGTTGCAAATCTCTTCAACACTTTCTTGAGAACCCAGCTGCTCTTCCCTCAAAATCCTGTTTTCCTTCAATTTTGAAAACGCTTCAGTAAATTAACCCACAGCAAGTAAAAATATGATATGTAGTAACTGGTAAAACAAGATGGCATCAGATTGGAGATATTTTAAATATCTTCAAAAACTTCTCCATAATTTTGTGAACTAAAAAGGAAGAAAGTTGGAACCGTATGCTAAGTGGCTGCGTAGCTAACGTGCTTACTCACAGATGCAGGTTATTGTGAAGTGTTAACAAGTTACACTTCATAAGGTTTGCCTGTTTCATATCAAAGTACAAGATTATATGCATGCGTAAAAATGCAGAGAACATTGAAGTTAATTTAGATAATTCTTTTTTGCATTGTTCACCAAAATAGTTTTTCTGTTGAATTTTATTGTACCATCCAAATTGTATGGGAATGGTTAGCTATTTCCTATACACACTTTAAAATTGTCGTAGTAGCAACTAGTGCATCAAAGCCCATATACACAGTTATTTGATTTCTGGCTAAATCCTCATTTGTTCTTAACTAGCCTACTGTGTTCTTAATTTTTAATGTTATGCTTTAAAAAAACACTCTAAATCTGAAGGGAAAACTTACTACTTCTTTCAAATTTAGCCCACAAGCTAGAGTGTTAATGTTTATTTTGTGGGAAATCAATAGGTATCTCATGAGTTTAGACACTGGCTGTGGTTTATGACATCAAATGAATTGCTGAAGTTTATGCATATCTCTAAACTTTTTTTTTTTTTTTTTTCCTCCTGGCAGAGTCCTACTGGCTTTTGAATCAATTTTCAAACTGAGACTTGATTGTGGAGGTGAATGCATGGTTGCCTTTCCTCACCCTCACCTCTTTATATGATTCCCACTTCCTCATCCTTCTTTTTGATGGAAGTTGCCACTAACTTGTTTTAAATCATACATACACAGTATAAATTATTAAGGAGATAAAGAGATCTATGACCCACTGGATACATGAGCTTCTAAATATGGCTGAAATCACAGAAGTTGGGCTACTTACATTCATTTTCAAAACCAAATAGAAAAAAAGACAAAAAAAATTTGTCAGAGATGAATGATACTAGTCAATGACACAAGATAGAAATGTTAAGTTAGGAACAATGTCTAGAAAAGATGCCAGTAAAAGAAACTTCAAATATTGGGGGTGATATTATCAAGTATCGCTCGACAAACCAGGAATTCAACAAGTATATGTTGGGGAACAAATGTAGCAAAGTCTCCATGTAGGCTGTTGCAAGATAAATGCCTGTAACAGCCTCCTATTTTACTCCTGGTTTTGCAGATTTGTCAAAGGAGTTGACCTTTAAGTAATGTACAGAATATACACAGGCAACATATCAAATTAAACAGATTTCCTGGTTTTAACACATGACATTTAAATATTCTTTTTATTGAACAATTTATAAAACTTTTACAGAATACTAAAAATTTTGGAGACTTTAAAAATGTTAATCTTATAATTAACAGTCAAGGACATGCTTTCTTTTCACACACAAGACAGTGGTATTCCAAACCTATCGCTATGAACTTTACAGTAATAGACAACCATCTGCCTTCGTGCTAAAGCAGAAGCATTACATTTTTTCCACTTGTGTAGGGATTTTGCAATGAAGCAGATAGAACAGTTTAGCTAACAAAGAATTGTTTCAGGGAGGAGAGAATGATACATTTCGTAGTAAAGTCAGAAGGCTTATTTACCTAGAAAGAAAAAGAAAAAAAAAAAAGCAGCTCAGAGTACACTACCTACCCTTCACTGTATTCCTTATCTACACAATCCTTCCTGTCTATTGTTTGACCTAGCAAACACAGCTCCATAATAAAGATTCAATTTATGCCAGCAGCAAATTTTCTACACTGTATTTAGAGTTTTTAAAATAAAGCTTGTAGCAATTTCTCCTTTCTGGATCACTTTGGTAATTTGTAGTTAGAATTTTTAAAAAGGAAACACTGAAAGCACTGTTAAAGGGAACTGAGGCTTCAGCTGGTTGCATATATATGCTTTAGACTAAATCCTCACTTTGTATACGTTGGCATATATCCAGTGCTGATATATTCAGTTTGACTTCAGCAAATACAGTCATTCATACCCATGATTTTCTGTTTCCTCAGAAAAATGAAGATAGATTTCCACTTTTCAAAATTGTCATTTAAGGACATTTCAGCTTTCAGAGATATATGATCGTTTAGAGTAAATGCGTCATGTATTTAAATAAACTGGCTGGGCCCTAATATATCCATGATGACACTTACGACTTGAACACATTTCCTGTAAGGGCAGAACAAGCTGCTGGAGTTTATTAGTTAAGAAGCAATCTAATAGGAAAATGCAACATTGCATATAATAAGATGCTATCAAATTGAACAACATGACTTAGATAATGACATTCACTTACTTTTACTATAGAAGACGGTCTTATATGTTGTCAGAAATATACACAAAGTAACTCAGTGGTATATCTTAACCTAGATGTGAAATAAGCAAATGCACACATTCTAATGAAGCCAAGATACCTACACAGGGGTTGTATATAAGACCTTGTCTAACATGATTACAAGTTTACATTACTGAAATGTACATATATACGTTACAGTATCATTTTAAAAGATCACAGCTATCTTTAAGGGATTAAGAGACAATTTCCATAACTGGAGCAAAGTTTCTGGATTGCATACATGATAATTTACTTTCTCCTTTGCAAGGTCTATGGTAAATAATCATAAAACGATTACAGATGCCCTTATCTCCTGTACTTATGAGACTTCCTGAAGAACTGCTCCCTGAACATCAAAGGCTTATAATGGAAGTTCAGCTGGGCAATTTCTGGTCTCATTACACTAAATTATCAATCTCATTGAAACTAGAGGATTAAATAAAATCACATTATGCTTCGGTTACTTTCCAGCCACTAAATGGAGGATGCATAAAATCTGATCTCGATCTATATAAACGTGCAATGCGACAGCACGTGCCCTAGGTTGTAGCTTCCCCAGTGAGCTGCTGATGAGCCTGTCATGTATGGCAGCACCAAGGAGGCTGTTCCCTCTATTGATGGTGGGGTTGCAGAGGGTAAAAGCAGAGCTCTGTGAAAAGAGGAACCCTTTAACTCATCTGCTTCACACACCAGGTAAAAAGAAACGTTCTTCTCCCAGTGCCGGAACTATTAAAAGACATCCCATATAGAAAAATGAATCACTATTAAAATCTCATTACCAAGCATGCCTGCAAACATCAGTGAAGCAAATGGCATCTCTTCCAATTTTAGAAAAAAAAGAAAGATATCTCATGGAAACTAGACATTTAACCATTAAAAGGATGATATAATTATACAGCTAAGATTATATTCTCAAAAGGAGCTACTTGTTTCAGGGCTTTTTGTTTTTTTGTTTTATCTTCTCTTCTGATTTATTGAATGGAATTGTTACCAGTTTGTCAAACGTAGGATGTTTCAGTCCTAATCATCAGATATTTGGTTACAATTGCAACTTATTATAATAGTCTCCTACTTTTAATTTGCTCTTCAGGTAGTCATAATTCAGTCATATTTTCACACATGATTTTTGAAACAAAGTCACAGAAAGAAACAGAAGGGGACCTCTTCGTTTATACATTGACAAAAACGTGAATTTCCCTTTGAAATGGAAATGGAAGACAGTCAATTCATCCGATTTTATGAAATCAGCAGGCCTGTACTGGTTAAACTTCAAAGGAGAAAATGACATAGGATGATTTATTTTTCGAATGGGCAACTTAAGAACAGCTTTTTTAGTCAATGGACCGGACGGTCCTTCTACGAAAGTCTGTGGCACAGAGAGGTAAGTACTCAGCCTACGTAGTATGATTCAAACATACATTATGTCATTTTTCACTAAAAGCACCAAACTGTGGAAGACTGCTGGACTGACAGGTCAACTGGAAGGTAAGACTAGGTCAGAAGAAGGCAGCAATCAGACCCTGGTAAAAGGCACCAGTGGACTCCAGACAAGGTGTCACCCAACAGAGTGGCTGTGCGTATAAACTGATATGACCTATTGCCACAAGATGCCTGTCAACCTCCTCAAATTTAACCTTGCATACTCCTGGCCTAACTCTCAGGAAAAGCCAAAATATGCTCCCCTTCTAAAATGCTGCAGATGATGCTGATACAAAGGATGCCAAATGCATTCTTTGGGCTGCAGGAGGGAATTCTGACATATAAGATGTATGTAAATAAATAAAACACTTCATTGAAATATTGAAAATACTTCATTGAAACACACTGAATGGTAACTAAATCAGTTATGTTTGAAGGAAACACGCTTTTTTCATTCCACTATTTTATGGATTGTAGTGCCATTTGCACAGCTGCCGTGTACTCAAAGCAAGTGCAAATAGGATGCTCAGATACCAAATGCATAGAAGATACTCACAGAATTCAATTTTAACATTGACAATGTGAAAATATATGATTTATTATAAAGTTGGGAAAGGCTGAAAGATATAACGTTCTCTGATATCTAAGCAACACATGACAATTTTTTTTGAGCTCACAGTCATTGATTGCTTTCACATATAGTGAGTGTAATGACCTACTTTCAGACAGTAATACAAGGTGATGTTAGCTCAGATATACCGACAGCCTGACAAGGGCATTTTTAACTCCAGGTGCCTGTATTTCATACCATAGGAAGTTCATTTGGAGGATGTTACAGTTATATAACCATAATCTAGAAGATATTTTTGTTCTTTTCCTGTGTACCAGTAATGCCCTTTAATTACTATGAGAATTATCCACCGCAATTTATAACCCAATGTACCTTAAAAGTCAAAACAGTGTTTTAAGCTAGCTAGAAAATCTGTCATAAAAAAGAACTTTCTGAAAAGCAGTAATGCAAAACAATTACAATTACAAAACAGAAACCCTGGCAGTTATTGATCAGTTTGTCTTATAGCCTTGATTCTTTTTACAAAGAAACCAAAATTGTTCAAAGAATTAACTTTTATTCAAATTATAATTAAATTATGTTCTTTTGACTAATTTGTGCATTATAAGAAAGAGTAATACAATGGAAGTATAAATGAGCTACAGAGTGAAAAAAGCCCTTTTCAACAAAGGACCAGGCACAGTGGAGAAAAAAGAACGATCCGTAGAAATGGAAAGCATATAATCTTTTGAGGAAATCTTCTCCTTATTTACATATATTAACTTTCTTCTGTCCCAGAAATACTAGGTTGCCTAACATGCATTAACACTGTGCACAACAATTTGCACAAATAACATTTTTTAATTTTCATTAACTCAAGCCTGCAACTCTTCCAACTGTGCCTGACTGATACCACCCATCTTACCCTGCAATTATTCTAAATACCTCAAGGCATCTACTCCTGAGTTACCAACAGTAAGTAAAAAGGAAAGCCAAGAAAGATTATGATCACTACCTCTTCCCCTTTTCCTACTCCAAAGAAGCATAAGACTTGCATTTCACAGCTAATAGAGAAAGAATGAACCATGACTACCTTTTTCGCAGAACCGACCAGTAAAGTGCAGCGGGCACTCGCACTGAAATGAGGTGGCACCAGTAGGCAGAGAGAGAGGATGACAAGTCCCTCCATTATGGCACATTCCTTCCTGGCACACGGATGGCAGTTCAGGGGAAATCTGAGAGGGCACAACAGGCTCTGGCAACTCAGGCACATCAGAAGAAACCATAGGGAATGCTGTTGACAGATGTGTGGGTTTGGGAATCCTGAAAGGATAGAGACAACACATCAAAACAAAAGATGAAAAGACATAATTTTGCCAGTACGCTTCACCTTCATTTGAAAACAGTAGGGGTTTTTTTTGTTTAGGAATTCAGATTATATATAAGAAAATGTGAGTACATGAGTAATTCTCAAATCAAGTTCCCATCCTGAAATTTATTAAAAGGTAATGAAGGTATTTTTCCTCATGAGGGAGCAAGAAATTGCCTCCGTGCATGTAGCACAGTTTGTACATGCTCTCAGAATTCCTTTTCAGTGGATGTCAACAATGCAGTGATAAAAAAATACAGGCCTGAATTATTAAAATTTAATTGCTCGAAGTTACCCAATCTCACAAGACTGTTCTAGAAGACATGACATTAATTGAAGTAGATTAAGCACGGATATGCATCAGGAAATACTGTAGTACAGAAATGCAGTACATTTTAATTCAAAGAAATAACTATATGGGGGGGGGAGAGGGAGAAAAAGATGGATGGTTTTGTTTTCATTTTTTACTACAAATTTTCTTGTTGAGAATGACATTATCTTTCTCTTTATAATTTTTGAGCTCTCACATTAACTAGTAGACCGATATGTTAATCATTTTCCTCTTTTTAAGTTATTTCTTATCTCAGTTGCTAGAAATTAGTTAGCAATACCACCTGTTTGCCCTGATTATCAGCTCTGTTTATTACTGCTTTTTGTTTTATCCAGAGAGACAAACTTGTGACTCACTAAAACCGTACAAATTTAAGGCTACTGATTTACTAACCAGAACAACTCTTAAATGTATAACACAAATTGTTACATGAACGCAAAACAAAAGGAATCAAAAGTAACAAGAAGATTAATGGCTCTTTAATAAGCTTGCACAGCTAAGAAAAATAGTTCTCATTAAATTTTACATAAGAGCTAAACATTATCTGATTTCATTAAGTTCAAGAGGTTCTACTTTTTTCCAGAAGGCAACTTCTGATTCTGAAATTTGGCAACATTAATCCAATAAAATATCTTAATATTTTTACTTCATTAGTAATTTATACTTTCTGACTATTTCTCTTATGACTTAATGTTGTACAAATAGAATAACATGATGGAGAATGGGAGACTGGATTGAACTGAAATGTTATTGAAATTTTGGCCAAAACAGAACATAGGAATTAAATATTTCATGCAATGGTTTATAGGCATCACAGAAAGTGAAAATCAGCACTTCTGGCAATGTATTAAACATCAACAGTCAAATTATTTTTTTATTTTAGTAAAAATGGAGGTATAAACCTGCTTTATAAAAAACAAGAGTGATGGAAGTGGTGCGATGGGACCCCTTTGGTGTGACTTTGCATTCTCCACTCTAGGCATTTGTCTTCTTAGATCTAGCTTCTGAATTAATTACATCACCCATTTAATCAGCCTGAAAACTTATTTCAGTAATTTATTTTTTGGGATACATGTTTTATAAAGTACTAATAAGCTTCAAAATATTCTGAAAGACAAAAATATAACTCATTCCAGTTAAGTATAGCATGTGTAACTGTCATTAAATGAGAACATGAAAAATCAGTTTTCTGAATCATCAATACAGGACCTGTAAAATCTGCACAAAGACAATGATACACACTGGGAAGCAGGAAGGAAGGAAAACAAGCTGGACAGAGGAAGGACAGAAATAATTTAGGACAAAGTACATATCTAAAGGACCCAGAGAAAGCCACAGTGAATAATAAAGGAGTGGAGCCCTGGGGAAGAGCAAAAGGGACACAGGGCTTATGAGAAAACAAAGAGGAGACGTGCAGAGCAATAATGATAAGGGAACCATTAATGGGGGACACTGGAGTAGGGACACAGACTGTGTCCGAAATATAGGACAGCAAAAACACATGCACTGTGGTGGTTAGAAATGAGGATACAAGGAGTTCAAGGCAGTTAAAAGCCATCCACTTTGTATGAGAGAAAAGCATCCAAGATGATGGCGGACAAGAAAACCCAAAATAAATCCCCAAAGGATTTTGGAGAGGCTTTTAAAGGTTTTTAAGAAATAGTGACTTTCTGTTTATTTCCATGTACATTAGTAGAATAACAACATTTCCATTTACATGAATAGAATTACAACAAAGGAATTACTGGGTTTCTAACCATCCTTTTCTCCTAAGGGAAATAACTAACATGATCTTCATATGGGCTATTCCATGCAGAGCAGCATTAAGCACACTAACTTGTTATCATCTACGCAACTAGCACAGCAAATTAAAAATGCTTAGTCACCTGCTGCTGAGGTTGCCACCACTGATTAAAAAAAAATTAAAATCTTAATTTTCTCCCCTAACATAAAATAAATATATTTGAGAAACTCTGACCTAATAGTAGGCTTATGTAAAGAAATCTGACGTTTACAGGAGAAATGTACTGGGAGCTATTACTGGGATTTGGGGTTGATTTTTCTGTTCCTCCTGAAAAAAATCAACAAAAAAACTAAATAAAACTTGGGGAAGAATCAGGGCATAATCTAAGCTCTCACTAGTAGTTACCAGAAGGACCATTTCTCTAATGACAGATAATCCTATAGATTACCATTACAAAATTTATTCTTCTGAATCTGGTCTCAGCTACTGTCAGGGGTAAAATACTGAATGAGAAGGAAATCTGCATGACTGGCAGGTTATGCATTTTTGTATCCACTGGAAGCACTGATCTCCAGCTGTGGAAGTTTCAGATCCCCTTTCAGGTGGGAAGCTACTGTTTTTTCTCTAAAATAGAATCACAGGAGTGTGCTTCAAAAGAAATTTTATGAGCGCGAGCAATGCGGCCTCGCTTCATTTTTTGGATGACATCCTAATCCACAGAGAAGAAAGAGAGGAAAGCTTCTTGGCAGGTTGATTCCTCCCCGGTTCATTTGCCTGTCTCTCGCAGTGCGTCAGCCTTTGCAGTGTTGTTCTGGATGTTTTGCTTCTAGATGGTGCCTGACTGCTTACGTGCCAGCACCGCTTCCAGGCACCCTGCAGCTCGCTGCCTTGCTGCAGAAGCGGAGGAGTTTGCCTGGGCTGGTGAGTGGGGCGAACGTCTGCAGCTGCTCTCACAAGCCATTCGAGCTGCTGCTGTGAATAAGTAATGATGCCAGCTCAACCCAGTTTAACTAAAACATTTATTTGAATAAAGAGCCGGGAAGTGTTTAAAGTAATTTAGTAATTGAGGTGTTAGAAGTTTTGACAAAGTGTAACAAAAACAAATCAGGCAAAACTTGATTCACTGGTACTACACAACAAGGCCACAATTTTCTGGGGTTTTTTTCTTTTCAGTTCCCCAGCCCATCACTGCCTTTCAGGTCAACAATGCACATGAAGATGATCTAACTTGCTATAAGCAACAACACATTGTTTTTAATCATAAGATGAGCTCAAACAGCTGAATTTTAGAGGCTTGTTACCTTGTGTTTCGTAGCTGAGTGCATGGAACTTTGAAATGCTTCGCTAAATATAGATGTTAGTGCAATTTGAAGTCTTGTTCATTTCATATTACATTCTTTACCACTCAAGATGTATGATCAGCTGAATGGCAGGAATATAGTGCTTAGAGATTGTACTTAATGTTAAGTTATTAAACCAAAAGCACACATAACCTACCCAGCCCTGCTTCCCACTCCCCTGTGCTTTTCTTCTCTGTTAAAAAAGAGCTCAAAATGATTAGTGTGTGGGGTTAGGGGCACTGTGGATTAAAAAGTTAAGAAAACGTCTGGGAGGCCCCAGCTGTGCACTGACCTGGCAGTGCAGGGGCTCAGCCTCGCCAGGGATTGTTGCTGGTTTAACCCCTGTGCTGGGGCCAGTGACCGTGACCGGTGCCAAGAGAGCTGCGACTGTTCAGCCTGGAGAAGAGAAGGTTCAGGGGGATCTTGTCAAGTTGTGTAAACATCTGAGAGGGAGGGGAGGGTAGAAGATGATGGAGCCAGACTCTTCGTGCTGATGGCCAGTGAAAAGACATGGGGCAACGGACACAAACTGAAATATAAGAAATTCCACCTAAATATAAGATTTTAATTTTTTTTTCTCATAGAGGTGATTTATCTGTATAATGGACTTCAAACTGAGATCTGCAAAGAGAGCAGACTTGTCCCCAAAGTCATTCATTATCAGGATGGTGGCAGCCATGTCTGCAGAAGCACTCTGACATTTTTCCTGAAGCAGGTTGATGAGACATGCAGTGGCATGGGAGTCCCAATGATGTGATAACATCCCCACTGCCTATATCTTCTAGTACTCATGCACTTAACATTTTATTACTGAAGTAATGGATTTAACCTTATCTGATGTAAGTGTGATAAGGAAGTTTGTATTTTTAGCTTGTCAATAAAGTAATTTGTGCTTGGAAGAAACTTCTTTTACTTGCAATTTTGCTTGGTAGAAAAGTGTGTAGATGCCATTTTTCTTGGGCTATGACAGACTATTATTTTAAG
Organism: Pampusana beccarii; assembly: GCA_013399365.1. NCBI lineage: Eukaryota > Metazoa > Chordata > Aves > Columbiformes > Columbidae > Pampusana > Pampusana beccarii. Next base: position 202,032 of record VWYH01011075.1, on the reverse strand, counting down.
CAAATGTTTTAGATTTGGGAGACAAAAGAAAGATTTTTCAGGGCATTAGCATGCATGATAGATTATAATTTCAAAACCTTATTAAAATGAAAACAACTGTACTTCATGGAACTGTTGATCTAAACAGGAATAAAAAGCTAGAACCTTGCGTGTAATTTGGCAAGAACGAACAAAACATTTTACAGACTGTTTATTTCCCTGTTCACAACCATGTCAAGAAGAATACTTTAAATGGCATTTCACTCATTTCAACGAATCCATGGACCAGTGTATCTGCACACTTACCCTACTGGAGAAACCACTTAACTCAACGGAGTAACTGAGGAAACAAATTAAGAGATTACCAGAGAGAGATCATTTTTGTTCGGCAGTTTATATATGAAACTTATTTCCTCACCCATCCCAGTCTTTGTTTGATTTGAAAGAATCAGGTGTCTGTTTTCGTAACAGAGATGACTAACGACCAGATCTATCTCTTCAAAAAATCCAATTCTTAGTGTATTTTCCAGGCTATGAGCCCAGCTTCTCCCTCCTACCAGGCACAACATTTGGTAGCAGAACTCAGTGATATTGTAGTTGCAGCTTTCCATTTAAAAATTTGCAGTTGGTATAACATCATTTGCAACTGCTTTAGCACACACAGCATCTCATTTAATGGTGCAAAGTCTTAGCAATGCAAATTATACATTCAATATACAATGCAGCCAAGGGTGTGAGAATGCAATTAACAGATATAATTAAGTTTATGAAAGCTTGGTTTACAAAGCCAAAGAAAAAATTACGAACTCCAGTATGCATAGCAGTGCCAGATATGGGAAGAAATGTCAGGTATGGAAAGAGAGGTCAAAGAGGAAAGAAGAAACAGGAATACCTGTGCTAAGAGACATTCCTGTTCTGTTTGCTTTAAAGTATGTAGATGCCATAGACTTTGCAACAGACAAACAAGCTAATGTGACACAGAATTTACAGCAACAATTCTGTATGTTGAAAATTTAATAGCAAAGGCTTTCCTAAAAAAGTCATTAAATTGAGTTTTCCTTAGATGATATTTGAAAAAAAAAAAACAAAACAACAAAACTCTTAGCCCCTAAGTTTAAGGCATGTCAAATAATGGTTTCTCTAGAACAAAATTTCTGTACCAAATGCAGTTATCTTTTTACTTGACTTGCTTGAAGAAGTAAATGATCTTTGACTATCTCAGTTTTTCACACCAATCTTTACTTTATCTTGGTTTTGCCATTTTGTAGCCTTCCCCATCCTCCTTTTCAAGTTCTTCTTGATTTTCTATCATCCAAACATTAAACTCAAAAAAAGGGAGCAATCAAAACTACAGAGCACTGAGTGGACCAATGTGCAAATCTTAAAATTTTTGAAGTTTATGCAAATCTCAAATCTGTCTGAACTTCAGCTTTCTTTTTTACATTTAGTCAATAGTCACAGAGAAGCACTTCCCAGTTTCATCTTAGCTGCTGTTTAGAAAAACAACACTTGAAATACCCAAGTACTGCATTTTTTCTGTTGATTTATGCAACTACTTTGTTTCTTGAAACTAGTGGTTTTGAATGGGAAAAGTACTTTGATTCCCTCCTTGAAAATTCTCCCAGTCCTGAATAGCTGAGTAAATACTACTGGGTAAATTGCGTTCCTGTAGCAGAGATGCTGTGAGAACTGTCTATCATATCACAATTCCAGAATGAAGCCACTAATGTTTACCAAAGCTTCTCTCTAGCTTCAAGGGCTATAGATGTTGTTCTGCCTCCGTGATGCCATCCACAACTTAGACTCCAAAATGGAAGATCTACCTATGGCATATTATTGTAGCACAATGTGTCTGTGAGGGATAAAGGATAATAACTTCTTGATCCCGGATATAAAATTGATTTCCTATGTAATAATTCATCTTGGGTAGGATTTCTGCACTGTAATTCTCAGGACCATAGTAGCCAAACCTTTGGTCTATGCCCACAGTAAAGATTCTCCAGATGGCTAGAGTCCTGCCTTGCCAAGAAAGAAAATGGAGTGCTTCAAGAGGTATATTAAAAAAACCAGAATTGATATAGTGGAAAAATCCGAGTCTGTATGCAGATGAATATTCTAACCCAAGCCACGGGGAACCCTATGGGAACAATTTGCCTTTCTCCACTCAACCCAATGAACGGTTGTTCCATGCAAGGCAGAACAGACCAAGAGGCTGGGTTTGGGGAGTTCTTACAGCACTTCTGGTAGCAGTCTGGCAATTTCATAATTCCACCAGTCCATCAAGCTGAGGACACAACTGAAGTCAAGTGTCTGATAAACCAGAACAGTGAACTTACCCTTTGTCTGAAGAATAAGAAGGGAAAGCAGATATGTAGCACTGTTAGATATGTCTTGTACAGTCTTATCATTTCTTCAGGGCATGCCTAGTACATCTCGCCTCTGTGAGATACACTTTTGAAGGATGAGGAAAGGCACTCTCACACCCTAACAGGACTGACAGGGACTGCCAAGATAATCAAGGGGCTTGCAGAAATGCATGGAAACACATACTTTGGCATGCCTATAATTTAGGCATCTAAATAATTTGCACAGACGTAGTTCTTAATCTCTTTTTGCATTCGTTTCCCAATGTGCTGAAAATAATTCTTGCCCACATAGTAGAAGTAGGGGAGGCCTATATTGCTTTATAAATATTGAAGATTGCCAAATAGAAAGCATTTTACTCTTCAAAGACTAACTGGAGAGATATAGAAATACAAAAAGGCATTCTGTATCAAACTCAATTTAAATTACCACCAGATCTGGCCTGCAAGCCAGATGAGGCAGACATGTAGAAATTAGTAAAGAAAGAGTTAAAAATGCAGAGTACTGTAATGTATTATCTAGTGTTTCTTCCAGACTTAATTTCTAATTATATCTTAATGCTGCAGAATGGCTGGCATGCATAAAACCAAACATCATTTATTCATCAGTAATCTAGTATTTAATTGAAATATTACTGCATTCTTACTGGGTGTATAAGGAAGAACATTGTAAATATGACAGGTAAAAAAACCCCGTAATATTAACAGAGTAAAAAAATAAATATGTTATGAAAACTTCCCAAGTACTATTTTATTAGGTAACTGATAAGGAACTAAAATAGTAGGCCTTTATGTACATTTTTTCCATGAGGAAAAGTGATTTTATAGTCAATAAAGTATGTGTCACAGATGAGAGAGTAAACAACAGCCCATAGTGGATCTGGGTTCTGGGTTGTACTTAAGAACAGGCTTCACCAAGGGCAAGTCCCCCTGACCAACTTAGTGGCCTTCTATGATGAAGTGACTACATCAGTGGACAAAGGAAAGGCTGCAGATGTCGTCTATCCGGACTTCTGTAAAGCCTTTGACATGGTCCCCCACAACATCCTTCTCTCTAAATTGGAGAGATATGGATTTGATGGGTGGACTGTTTGGTGGATGAGGAATTGGCTGGATGGTTGCATACAGAGAGTAGTGATCAATGGCATAATGTCTGGATGGACACTGGTGACAAGTGGTGTCCCTCAGGGCTCCATACTGGAACCAGTACTGTTTAATATCTTCATTACTGACACAGACAGCAGGAGTGAGTGCATTCCCAGCAGGTCTGTGGATGACACCAAACTGAGTGGTGTCGTTGACACACCTGAGGGATGGGATGCCATCCAGGGCTACCTAGACAGGCTTGAGAAGTGGGCCCATGTGAACGTCAAGTGCAAGGTCCTGCACCTGGGTCGGGGCAACCCTCAGCATCAATACAGGCTGGGGGATTAAAGGATTGAGAGCAGCTTGGTGGAAAAGGATTTGGGGGTACTGGTGGATGAAAGACTGGACATGAGCCAGCAATGTACACTTGCAGTCCAGAAGGCCAATTGTGTCTGACTGCATCAAAAGAAGCATGGCAAGCAAGTTGAGGGAGTTGATTCTGCCCCTCTTCTCCGCTCTGGTGAGACCCCACCTTGGCAGTTCTGCATCCTCCTCATCTCCTATGAGGACAGGCTGACAGAATTTGGGTTGTTCAGCCTGGAGAAGAAAAGACTCTGGGGAGACCTTATTGAGGCCCTTCAGTAATTAAAAGGAGCCTATAAGAAAGATGGGGACAGACCTTTCAGCATGGCCTGTTATGATAGGACAACAGGCAATGATTTTAATCTAAAGAAGAGGAGATTCAGGCCAGACATGAGGAAGGAAGTTTTTCCAATAAGGGTGGTGAAACACTGGCACAGGTTTCCCAGAGAGGTGGTAGATGCCCCAATCCCTGGAAACATTCCAGGCCAGGCTGGATGGCGCTCTGAGCAACCTGATCTAGTTGAACATGTCCCTGCTCATTGTGGGGGTGGTTTAACTAGATGACCTTTGAAAGTCCCTTCCAAACCTTATCTGCTGCCTATTATTGATTAATTTTAATGTTATTTTTTTTTTACCCCTAAAGCAGTATCATATTTTAGAGCATCCTAGTGTAAAAGACAATGCTGGTAGTTGCTATTTCCTTCTTCTCATCTTAGCAAGAAATGACTGTAAGGGTACACTAAAAACATTTATGTTCTTATTAAAGGGATTGTCCTAAAGGAAAGTTGTTAAATGCTGGAGCATGGAACATTTTTCTTTCATGCAACTGGAAAACTATTTGAATTTTGGCCACAATGTGGTTTGGGAATGTGCATTCTCACTTTACTTGTGAGTGAACGAATAGTGTAACAATGACAACGACAGCAGTGCCAAGAACAATCAAAACCAGAGTAATTAACATGTTCAATGCTTATGACCTCATGTTCAATCTCTTTTCAATTACAAATTCTCCAAGGCATCAAGATGACACCCAAAATAACCTTTTCCCTCCTAAATATTTGAAGACATTTCATCTGCCAGTAAAACTCTTTGACAGCATTCACTTCATCAAACATTATATGCCCAAGAGTTTGGAAACCTGCATGAGCTGATCACCTTGTTTCTCCATGTAGGTGATCTTTGTGTAGAGAGAGGCATCTCTAGTTCAGCCTGCTGTAAGATTTCTTTCTCCATTGACTACAGATGGAACTGAACAAATTAACTCTGACAAGTGAGGACAAATTCCTAGTGCTCACTCTGTCATGCTTAAAATCATGCATGTTTTGATTATATAACTGAAAAACATCCCAAATCATTTTTAGGTATGTGAACCATACCTTTACAGCAAAGGACAGAGCTTGCTTTACCCTATTACAGCCTAAAGTGATCTTTCTAAACCTTTAAGCAATCTAAGTTCACAATGAAGAGACTGACGTGACTTTAACATTAGCAGGAGAATGTGACTCTGGTTTAGCAATATCTTAAAACACAGAGAGATAGTAACAGGCAGCATCATCAAGACTGCAGCTGAGAAGTTTATTACTAGTGTGAACAGTGGCGAGAAAAACATGAGTTCACAAACAGGAAATAAAGAGAGGAAACTCCAGTTGCCTTGACATCAGATTTCCATCTTTCCTTTGAATTTGCAGAACTGTACTCAAAACTGTCTGCACAGGAATCAAGATAAAATGCAGCAGAACAACAACATGCCACTGCACTGCACTAAAATAGTTTATGTTAAGACTGGGAATAATTAAGGAGCTGCCTTTCCTCAACCTGGATTTCTAACAGAAAAATGCTAAAAATGGATTATTAATACCCTCCTATCTTCTTATCAGCTGAAAATAGTGGCATGGCAAGATCATAGGGAGACAGAGAACACATTAAACTAAAAGTATGTTATATTGAAATTATAAGGTGGTTAACTTGTTCCAGGGTAACTTTTAAATGAGTTGATATTTTGCATCTATTGCTCTCATCAGCTTTTAGTTATCTTAAACACTACCTGAACCCAAACATTATGTCATAGGAAGTTTAAATACCTGCTTATGATTTGGGACTAGGCAATACCAGTTGCCAGAAGTCACTGATCTTTCCAACTACAAAACGAGTTTTAAAAGCAACAGAGAAAGAGAAACCCGAGGCAAAACTGGGAGAATATTCTCAATGACAGAGTGAGTGAATACTTCTCATTGCTACCTTCAAATTGCACTACGTCTTTCTGCCATTCTTTCTTCAGTAACTTTAAGTCATGAAGGCTGTCTATATTTAAAGCATTGATATTGGAGATTTAACAGGGTCATTATGTCAAAGCAGGTTAATTTTCAGAATATCAGCCAAATCCTCATCAGCATATCAGCAAAACAAGCTTTTTATGAAAGCTATCATCTGAATTAAATCAGAATGTTAAAAGATATAATACATTATTTTATTTCTTTTTAAATTTTTTTTTCTTTCTTGATTTCTTAGCGAAAAATGTGGACAATTTGCTTAGAATTCATGATTCAAAATATCTAACTTTGTTATTTAAATGACAAACAAAATCCACCATATCAAGTAGCTTGCGCTTTGCCGTTTCCAAAGGGCTTAGGAGGGCTTAGAAGGTATAAATATAACTTTTTTAGTATAACATGGTTGTTCAAAAATAGTAAGTCCCTCTAATTAATATTTTTTCAAATTTAATGAAAATGTGACAAAGGCTTAGTTATATGGCCATATCCCCAAATTAGAGTACTTAGTTTACTCTGTTTATACTCGAAATGCATTCTGAAGGAAAAACAAGTATTTACAGTAAAAAAAATTAATCTCACTTGCAACTATAATAGAAGCATCTTGCCACTTAACAGTTCTGAACTCTGGTCAATTTCTTCCATAGACTTTAATTCAGTCAAGAAAATTTTATATCTTCTGGTTTATGAAATGGATTTTATAATTGGTAAATGCCAGAAGTCAATTACTGATGTCACACTCGTGTTTATAGTGCCCAGAAAATGAAGAGGTATAATCACATGTATTCTGAATTACTTATGCTTCTGGTTTCTACTTCTGTGAAAAAAAAAAAAAAAAAAAGGATTTTTTATTCTCACAAATATATCAGATCAAGACCTGTCTCAGTTTTTAGGTTCAATTTCTGAAGCGTTTTCTCTTTATCCAAGGGCTATAGTTTCACTTTTAAAGAAGGAAGGAGAAAAAAGGGAAGGATACAACAGGATTTAAATCTGTTCTTTTTCTGAATATTTACTGCAACATAGATCAATAGTGTATTTTTAAAAAACATTATACTAGTGTTTCAAGGCTGCAGGGGGCACTGATGCACTGTATATCTACAGTATAGCAGAGCAAGAGTCAGACAGGATATGATTAAACGGTCCTGCAGGTTACAGATACAGAAAAAACACATAAACTATTTATAATCAATTTAGGTTTTGAGAAATTAGGTAATTGTAAAATATTTATATGAATTTTGAAGGAGAATTAATGTTTCTTTTACTGGTAAATATATTTGCTTTTCTGTTGCAATCAAGTAGTTGTAGGGATAAGACTGTTTTCTTAACTTTATAACCAAGGTCCCTTGAAGGATGATATATCTTTCTAGTATTGCATTACTTAATATTACAGCCTTAAGCAAACAGTCCTCATTCCCTGTAGAAAATAAAATTTTGCTTAGCAGCTCCCGAGAGAAGACCATTTGTTTACTGTTGATAATAGCTTGTTTATATATTAATCAGCCAATACAGACACTATCTGATTCACAGACTCATTTAAGTAAGAATGTATTAGATAAGAAACTATGTAAGAAATAATTGTATGTTTAAAGAAACAGTTATATATTTTATCAGTTTATTCAACATTTTCTATTTTAGGACCTAAGAATGATGGCATCTAAAATGTAGAGATTTCCTGAAAATAATAATGTATGATAATTTATCACTCAGCAACATATGGTAGACATGCAACCATACCTACATCATCTATTTAACATTCAGTACTGCTTGGTTTTTTTTTAATTCCTTTATGCACATAATTCCTTCCTTTTTTTTTAATGTAACTTACATCACGGTTTCATCTCTTCTGTTTATCTCCAATCTTCATATTTCCTGCACTTACAACTGTACTAATCCTAATAAATTATGGCTGTCTATACAATCCTTTATTTTAACACAGGAACACATAAAGAAGGCACCATTTCAATTGGTAGTTTGTACCAATTATAATTGTTACTGTTACAGCTTTTTTGGTTTATTACCAGCTCAGATGTTCTGGTTACAGCTTTCAGACATTGGTTCTAACATGCTGGTCTCCATTGAGCTAAAGAAACCTCCTTCATGTCCAGCGTTTCTCCTCATTAAACATATGTTCTATCTTCATATATAATATAATCACCTCAGTCATATTTTAGAAAAAATATAAAAGAGACTGAGTCCTAAAGTATCATTCTGCATAACTTAAAAAAAAATAAAATCACCAATTATTTTGAGGATTTTTTAATTATTCATTTCATCCTTTTTTTTCAGGTATTGCTCCAGTGCACACCAGTACACAACAAAATACAGTACAACCAATATCAAGTGGATAGTGTACACAGAAATGAAATTGCCTTCCTACTTTCTTGCTCAGATGCACAGAAATGACATTTAGCATTTTGCTCCAGAAGCTTACATTGAGTTGCTTGTCTACATTAACTAAAAATAACTCTTCAGGACATTGTTCTTCCTTTGGGGTTTGGCTTGTCTAAAGAACTTCAAATATGAAGGTTTGTACAAAATTATTTTTAAAAATTACTACTGATTTCCCTCTTTCAGGCTCTCTTTTTCTTGTAATAATTAAACCTGCGATGTTTCACCAGTTTCAGATTATTTTAATTTTATTGCAAATATCTTTTATGAAGATAATTGCGTATTCATAGATGAAATGTGGGTCCACAGATTCACAATGCATATCACTACAATGGACACCTTTTGAATATCAATAATATAAAGGACTTTTTAAAAAAAATGCTGGTTTAAAATTTGGATTATTTAGTGAATTTAGATCTGAAATGGGCAGCTGTTATTAAAAGTGCTCTGCCAAAAAGATGCTCAAACCATTTCTTAATTGTAAAAAATATTCAAAATATTTTTCAAAAAGTGGAATATTATTTGTGATGGATTTTATTTTCTACTAAAATAACAAGTTTTATGAAATTGTTGATTGTTTGTCTTTTATCTTTGTTAAATGAGACTTTTACAAACCCACAAATACTTTAGAAGTCGTGAAGTCCTGTGTTCTACTCACTGACAAAATGAAGAACACAGAATGAATGCCAGCAGAGAGCTGCTAGACAGAATAGAACTGAACTTCCAAACTTTTCTCTTGACATTCCAGCTGTTAGCAGTTCAAAGCAACTCTCATGATTTCTTATTGCTTCTATATCAAATTCAAAAGTGAATCTCAAAAATGAAAAAAGTCAAAAAGAAATTATTATACTGATTCAGGCTTCCAGTAGGCAAATTATTCCTTTCAGTATGACTCTCATTCTTACTTATTCTGTCTAATATGCCTCTCTCTTCACAATACAGCCTGGTATAGTAACAAGAGCAACTACATCTCCATTCCGAGGCACTCTCTGCACACAACTTGGAAGTCATGGAAACCTGTTCCGAAGTTTAGTTATTTGTGAGTATATAACAAAATATTTTTTCTCTATTTCTAGATTTCTGTAATTGGAACGACAGCAAATGCTGGCACTAAAGCTAAACGCGACTGTAGTCCAATGAGGAAAGCATGCAAGATAATTTCTTTTACTATTTGATTGTTTTTAGACAATTCCTTCTGTTACATACTTGCCTTTTCTGAACGACTGCTTATAATAAATTTAAGACTATATATCTAGGGAAATATTCTGAAAGCAGAATTCTGTCAAAACATCCATGCACCCAACTGCAAGTTTTAGATGGGCAGAACAAAAACAAGATTATTTTTTCTATTTTAAGAGAGTGGAAGAAGAGGGTTTTATTATTCACATACCTGTCTGGCTAGAAGCTCAAGTGATTATTTCAGGAAGCTACTGAACCATCCCACTTGATGTCTTGTGTCACTAAGATAACATTTCTTAAGCACAAAGATAAAGTTTCCAAAAAATATTACAATGGCTATGACGCATGATGTTATTAATTCTGTGAAAAATATAGGTAATGAATTTTTAGGAACTTTCAAAGATGGTTTTAAAGTTAGTTTTTATTTTGTGGATCTGCTCCAGGTTTGTAGGAAATTTGGGATGTTCTCAACTTTTTTTTTTTTTTTTTTTTTAATTCTAGCAATACCCTTCCATTTTCATGTTTCTAATATTATTTGGTTACTATGGGAAGCTGTGCTGAAACCTGAAATAAAAAGGTTACATCTATTCATGAGAAAATGAGTCTTTCTCATAAATCTTAAAAATGTATTTTCTTGATACATATTTTTTCATGGTTTTACATTTCAAAAGCTAATCATGTTCAAGTACACTTCTTGTTTGGATAACAGAATTTCCAGGGAAGTATAAATACTCAAAGTGATTTGGCAGAAGGTGATGAACACTGTCGTTAGCCTAGAGCAACCCAAAATGTTGTGGCAATCTGTAGGATTCCTGGAACTATGATCTTTGATGCAAAGTGAAACAGGGGTCCACCTCATTTGCTGGAGCTAAAAATATACAGCTGAAATCCTACATCTCTCCATCCATCAGTTTACCATATAATCCACAGGTAAGAAAGGCTGAAAGACTGCAGAAAGGCTTTTAAGTTATCTTAGCAGCCTTCTAATTCTCATCACTCTTAACACTGAAGAAGCTCCAAGTACAGAGAATTCACTGTGTTGTCCTTTAGACTCTAATGCCTCCCAAAATTTCTGAACCACCCTATGATGATCCACTGAGCTCTGTCACATCCTTAGCTGTCTTATTTTTTGTGTAAGAACTTGTGATGATCTACTGAAAAGGCACCTGATCGATAATCTCTCTCATTTCTACGTTTTAGATATGTGCTGTGGATGGATACAGTGACTTTCTACCCTAGTCACGGGTGTTTATGGGGCTTTAAATCTACCACTCAATGTAAAGAGGCCAAAGTAGGTATAGATTTTTTTGTTGCAACTGAAGTCATTAACACATTTCTTCTTCCTGAAGTATTTATGTAAAAAAAATCAGTTCTACACTATGAGCATTCTGAGTAAAGCTTGGCACTTTATTTTACTCATGTATAAAGGGATCAATTTAAATGCAATGGTTAAGTATTTAGATTGAAAGAAGTTTTATTAATTCCATTAATAAATTTAGTAATCATATAGAGTAAGAATCACCAGTAACTGGAGATATTCAATATTATATAACTGCACTAAAATAGATACGAAGTTGTGACAAGAGTGCAAAATAGCATTTCTCCAGCAGTGAAGCTTTTCTTTAGCACATGAAACAAATGTGTTATAGAATAATGAAGTACATATGAACACTAGTAGAAAGACAATTTCATTAAACTAACTATGAATCTCATTCATAATAAAGTTTCCTTTCAGTGTAATTGTGTCATAGTGCTTTCCAAAATATTTAATTGAGATATTATTTATTTTCAGCAGCACACTGCCTCAGACTTATGCATTGGAATGCATACATTAACATATATACTTGTAAATGGCTCATTGTTAAAAACAGAAGGAAAAAAGTGCATGACATCCTTTAAGTTTTATCTTATTAGTTTCCATGCGGGTACCTGGCAATTCCAGCAGAAATCAAGATCTCAGAACAATTTTTCATTATAGACACACTAATAGACAGTGACTGCCACTGAATTCTGTTAACAGAATTAAGAGACAATCCTCTGCTGGTATAATGCCAGTGCCTAAAGTTAAAGAAGGGTAAGGTCAGTCAAGATGAAAATCACGAAAAATTATTAATAATCTTCCAGAAATAGAGAGTTGCTCCAAGAAAGGTTGGTGATAGTTTTGTGATATGCTGATGAGAGGCAACCTTTTTCTAGAAATAGGGAAATGTAATATTTACCTGCATTTATGCATCCCCTGAATATATTTGACACACGGATTTGTCTAATATCCATCACAAACAATTTCCACAGAATGCTTCGAAAGACTGAGCTAAAGGCTTACATAACAATTTACAGTGATTTTGAGGATTTATAACAGTAGGAAAGATTAGATCTGTCACTTCTTCATTTTTTTAAACTTTTCAACAATGAAGTCTATTTGTCTGAAAAGTCATCATTTGAATAGGAATACCAAAGGAGGAAGAAGAGTTAGCAAAAAACCACCCATAATTCTTGTACTCAGAACAGGAAGGAAATTGCACAGGAGAGCAAAACTGACAAAGCAAAAGAAGACATTGCAAACCAAACAAATGTTGTAAAAGATGAGGGAAATCAAGGAGGACAAATCAAGCAAAGAGGATGAAAGTGTATAAAAACAACTCAGGCACAGGAGAAGGATGAAAAGGCAATTAGAAACTAACAGAAAAGGCTATCAGCCAGCAAAAGCAATAGATGAGAGAGGAAAAAAGTAACAAAATAAATGCATAAAGAAGAACAAATGCTTGTTATCACTCTCTGTTAAAATTGCAAAGAATTGTTATTAATATAATATCAAGCATCGTATATGCGGTGAATACAAATGTATTATATTTCTGAAGCTTTATCTTCAGTTTTGTACTTCAGAGACATTTAGCCCAATTTCTATGTTAATCACAGAAAATGTGTTAAATAAATAAAGCTTTGTTAATTTTCTTCTACATATTCTTATTTTTGCTTTTTCAGAATTAAGCACAAACTCTAAACTGCTAATGAAAAAATATTAACATACCTACCTATGCTGAGATGTAAGAATATAACTTAAAGTCTGAATAATCTCTCATGTATAATAGAAGTTCAATGCTTCTCAAAGGATCTTGCATTTATTCATAAACTAAGATGTAAGTAGACAGAAAAGCTTAAGTTTGGAACTCTGGAATTTCCCCTTGAGGGGTAAACCAGCTTGTACATTTTGTTGAATTCAAATTTTTCAGCTCAGGCGGATTCATATGAAGGAACTCTTTAACCTTACCCGAGTCTTGTATGCACTCTTACGATTAACTCTAACACACAGTACTCACCACCATAAGCACTTTTCCCTTCCAGGTATGGAATGGTAACTATTTGGCTTTCAGAACTAGCTGAAAAATAACTTTAAACAGGCCCAACCTCCCACTTTCCAAAATATGCAGTTCATTCCAAAGACAGAAATCAAATACCTCAGATGCCTGGTGTCAGATGCTCTGAGTTGTGATGTTTTATCATATTCTGAAAAAGCATGAAGTTCCATAAAGGAAGAGACATGCTGAGAAATTGCACAGGAGACTGAGTATCAAAAAACTCTTACGGGTCTGTTGGGATGTTTGCAAAAATATCACAGAAAAGTACAGAATGGAAAGGGGAGTATTCACATATAAGAAAGGGAATTTAGAGCTTGTTGGAAAGTGGATAAGTGAGGGGAAAGAGGAACTGATGGCTTATTGAAAACATGTAGAGATCTCCAAAATGTATTGCATGGCTCCCAAGAAAATTGCCATGCATTAGGAAACCCATCAGCCCTCTTGATGGATTGGAACTTGGGTAATGCACAGTCAAGAGCCTCTTTCCTAAATGCAAATAGCAATCAGTGTCTTTGCTGAAATGAAGCTCAGATTCAGACTGGAAAAAAGCATCTTAAGATAAATGAACAGCAAAACAAAATCTTTGAAAAAATCAGCCAAAAATCCAATGGGTAGTAATGAAGAACTCAGCTTATTAGTTCCTGTGTGTGAGTGGAAATCAGCCTTTTACATTTGCATTCATCAGCAAGACTCTTCTTAGGAAAACAGCAAACAGTATTTTTCTGTTTCCCAATAAGGAATTTTTTAAAAAAGAAAAAATCCTGTGTTGAATAGATACACACACGTGTATATATGTATGTATATATATATGTATATATATGTATTTGTGCTTGTTTGACTGAAAAATGAGTTAATTTTCTTCATGCAGTTAGAAACCTTTCTTTTTCATAGCTAGCAAGGTCATTATTTAGACTTAGTCTGAGAACAAGAAGATAACACCCTGGGACAGAGTTAATGTTTTTAATTGCTCTGGTCTGAGAGCCAAGGACATTCTGAGTGCTCTGACCAGAGCTGTGAGGCATTGAGGAAGGGGGGCATGGATGGGGCAGAGTTTGACTGACATCCAGACTGATCAATAAGAGTACCCGTTACCATCATGCTTCATATTTAAGGAGAGTCGGGATCTTCCGCTTTCTCTCTTGCTTCTTGGTTTTCTTCGCTCTCCTTGTCAGAGTGGGGCAGTTCTGTTTGGGATGTATAGTTCGGCCTTTTGCCATTTGCAGAGGCCTCTGGGCCTTTCTGCCTTTTTTGTCCTATTTTCTCTCTTTGGGATCAGCTGTTCAGGACGAAGTGCTGCTTCCTGGGACTGGCTGCTCAGTGTGGATGGAGTTTGTGAGGAACTGCATTGAGTATCTTTTATTTTATATTCTATTTCTATTTTATATATGTTTGCCCAAGTTTCTCCCTTCCCTTTCAATTCATTCCCCTATTTGGGGGAGTGGGGAAGGGGTGAGTGAGCAGCTATTGAGGTTGTATTGTTAGCTTGGGTTAAACCACAACAATTTTATTTTTGTGCATGTGTTTGGAATGTTTGAATTTACTCCATGCAGTAAACTCAGGAATAGAAAGCAGTCTTAGCTCCCAGACATTAAAAAAGAAGTCAGCTGCCTAAACACGAGCTTTTAATACTGGGACTCAAAGCTTCATTTATATCTGTCATCTGTACTCTACCCGAAAGTGATAGTAATTTTTCCTGCAAATCTATTCCAGTAACATTTTCTGAAACACTTACAGAAGCTCTCTATTGCATTTACACATCACAAGTGTCTTACTTGTTTCAGAAGAAGGAAAAAATAAAAAAAATTTCATTTCTTAAAAGATCTCATCAGAGATCCATTATTTCCAATTGTCTGTTCTGCTACTGTTTGCCATCATATAATCTCTTTCAAAATTGCCTATATATTCATAGGAACAGTTTAAACAATCTTAACATAAACTTTGACAAGATTTAGATAAGCATATACCCTAGCGTAATTCTAGAAAACTACCTATTGGATGCTGACCTTTACTAATTGATACAATTCTATTATAACCTTTCCGAAGCAAAAGCTGCATAGCTCAGAGGACATTTACAGCTGCAAATCTATTCCTAGAGACTCAAGCTTAAAATCACTCTCCTTCCCATTCCATTATTATGCCATTTCCTATTCCACTTTGGTTACATCTTATGAAAGGAACCTCCGATGAGCTCTCAGTGCAATACATCCCTCCTAGCTGTTCTCTCCTCCCTATAGTATTATGTGTTGCAGTGTATCTATGAACTCCAGGATTAAACACTGATGCATGTGATTAGCAGAAGGTCTGGCCCATGACCTTAGAGATTAACTGAGTTAAAGCATCATGCTTGAAACCTCGGTGCTTCTAAGCATGCACAGAAATTCTGCATCTTTCAGAATGATCAGGGTTTTAATGTCTTTGATCTTATCCAATGGCCCATTGCTGCCTTTACCAACCATCCCCTTGAATTTAAGTAGAATTTAGTACCTGCTTTCAAAATTACACAAAAGGCAATTTCCGTGTTGACCCCATCTCTCATTTTCTTCTACCAAGTTAGAATAATTCTACCTCCTTTGCAGTGTAGGATATTTGCATTACAAAATATGAATGCTAAAGGAACAAACAGCATTCTTGTACTATATATTTAAGGCGTTTTAGGCAGCAGATAGTCAGGTATGTGTGCCCATGAAATTAATGTTATGGCTTCATTTTTTACATCTCTTAATTCTCAAGAATTTTTAAACATAACCTAAATTGTATTGATGTCCGAGATAAGCAATGTGGGGTATATAATATCCTATGAAAGGTGCTGACTTGTCCTGAAGTAGGGATGACAATAGTTTTGAAAATGTTAATGAACTGTATGCAAAATTTGTTTTTGACAGCTCTCTATATTCGTTGCACATATTAGCTCATACTTTTGGTATTTTAAAATTCAAATAGACACAGTTAAAAAATGGCAGAGCACATTTGAGTAAATTCCAAACATTTAAAAAATTAATCACCTTAAAGTTTACTCACAAGCCCATACACTTTAAGAAGTTTCTACGTGTCTCCCTTTGGCTGACCTTCGATGCTACAATAATGAAATAATCCATACTGCTAGGGCACCAGGAAATAAAAACCCTGGCAGGGTAACTGAATGCCACTAGAGTATGGCTAAATATGGCTAAATAAAAAATCTAAACCTGGGTGATGATAGGTAGAGGTCAATTAAGGAAAAATTACAACAGCAAGAACAGAAATACTTTGTGCCACTGAATGATAAATACAGGGGTGTTCTTACAGGAAATTAGATTGCTTTGTCAACCACGTTGTAGAATGCTCTCTTACTGTCAGGCAGCTCCAAATGTAGCAATATTACATCAACAGAACCACATGAATTCTGCAAAGCCAATGTAAGTACACCAGGCTTTCTAGAATTCAGCAACTACTCGAATTTGCAGCATATATAATCCATTATTTCCCTGTTTAAGTACTTTCTTCAAGCACTTTCTCTTCTGAAAACAAATGTCTCTTTCCAAGAACCCTGTCTTGTGAAAAAAGAGTGGCAGCTGGGCTTCCTAAACACTTTTTGGAAAACAGAAATTTTGTGTGAGGATTGATGATGGTCAGAATGAACGTGGGTTATACCTTAAGGGAAGAACAAAGGATGATGCAAGCTGCCATGTGTGGGCAGGTATGAAATTCATGTGTCACAGGGCAGGGAATGAGTAAGGAGCACTCTTGCCAGGCTTCCCTGCAGTTCACTGCTATGGGACAACAATGCCACAAGCGAAATTCAGACTAATTTCAATTGTGTTTCCCAGCTTTTCACAGACAGGAATAGCTGTGATTTGAACAGCAGGGAGCCAGCTCTGTGTGGACTGCATGGGGCTGGACATTGTTAGGCTCATCTGCAGTGTTCTGGAACAAGCAGAGGGGAAAGGAACACATATTGTCCAGGATAAAATATTGAGGACGACCAATATTACTGAGCTTTGATTCAAATGAAGCAATCATTAATATCTATACTGTACCTTATCAGCTATATTTCTATGTTAATTAACTAATTATGAAGGGAAATATCAGGATCAGTACAAAATGCAATAAATCTTGGCATATAATTCTATAGATAATAGTGTAATAGATGATTCTAAATTAAGCACTTTATAAAATGAACAAAGGTGAATTTTCATATCAGCTTTCTCCTTCCTGTCTTTATCCCTCTATATGTTATTCAGACAGACTGGATAAAGCAGATCTCCTTCACCTTTTGGGTCTTGAAGGCTCTTGGTTCTTAAATCGATGATTACATAAACTATTCAGTAGGAAAAACTGAATAAAGAATGCTGTCAAAAAGCCCAAGGATGTAGACACCTGAGAGAAAGTATTATTTCGGAGAATGAAAGAAAACATGAAAGATGATAATGGTCCTGACTTTAAAGTTATCCCTCTTTTATCTAATATGAAAATCAGAGCTACACCTTGCCCAGGATTTGGGACACCAAAACTCTAACGCCTGTGCGAAATGGAGAACAATTTCCTAATGTAGTAATCACAGGACACACTTGAGATGGTTTACGATTTTTTTTTTGCAAATGATTATTTAATTTTTAATATATAAATAGCCCTTGAAGCCAATATTTGTTTTTCCTACATTAATACCTGAATTAAAGGTCTGAAGTAGCTTCCTTGCTTGCTTTCATCTCCATGAATTTCTGTTCATCACAGAAGCATAGTTCTACAGACAAGAGCGTGTGCCCACATTTTGGAGGAGACACAGTTCTAGCTAGGAAAAAAACTGTGCAGAAAGGCAAGAGAGGAGCCATCACTTCTTTCTGGTTGGGGTTTGCCTCAAAAGAGGCCAGAGTTCTGTATTTTGTATAAGATTTACACTCACAAAAATTAAATTAAAGCCATTTAAAAATTAAAGCCACATTAAAAAGGCTTATGCAAAATTCTCCAGGGATATAGGACATGTTTTGTGACTAAAATCATACTCTGTTCTCAAATACTTCATGATCTACAAATGCAATTCACCTCTACTTTCTGTTGTTTTCCACTTATCCATGTTCAAACTTCTATATGCCAGAATAGAATCCTGATCTACATCATTGCCTCTGTATAGCCTTTTATTTCAGCCAATGCATGGTCAACAGCAATGTGAATATGCAGAAAATGAAACCAAATGGAGTTTTTTAGGTATTCAGAAGCAATGTTTTTCAGCATTTTTTCAGTCTCATATATAGTAAGCGTAGCAGCAAATCATCAGTATTTGTTACAAGATTAATGGAAATCCCCAAACCATAAGCAGAAACCCAACCAGCACATCACCCTGCTTCCCACTCCTACATTTTGTTGCAGATTATCTTGCTTAGTACACTGTGTTTCAGCATTCATTGGTTGAAAACTCACTCTAAATAAGCTGTCAAGCTTAATTGAAGTACTACGCAAAAAGCATCTTACATAAGGAAAAGGCTTCAGAAGCAGAAAAGAAAGCACAATATCCATCTATGTAATCAATTTTTTTTTCTGCAACCATTGCAGAAATTGTCTAAAATGGTCCCCTTATTTAAGGAAGAAAGCAAAATCATCACAACCAGGTTCTTCCGATTAGAAAAGGCACAGAGGGTCGTTTACCTGCAATTGTCAACATTATTTCTTCCCACAGCATTAGAGAAGTTGAAAGGTCCCACATTATTGATTTCTATGACTTGTATACAGCCAGTGAAATTGTAGACAGGTCCAGGTACCTACAAAGGAGAAAAAGCGCATGGTTGTTTTGCTTGTTGTTATGATCAGTTTTAAAAATCATTAAGTTTCTGCAAAAGATTTATAACATAATTTAACCCTACTCCTGAAGAACCCTCCTGGTCTCCATTTTTTCTCTAATGAAATTCTATTAAAAAAAAAAAGAAAAATAAAAAGAATGTGAAAAGTAATTACGCAAGATAAATCATACTGACTTGAAAAGAAACTCATAGAGTTTTGGACATAGAGACAGCACCACAGGTATAGTGAGACACCAGCAAAAAGTGGACTTCTCTAACTTTAATCAGATACTTATTTTCTACAGATGAACACAGGTAACGGGAAATGGCAAACAAGGAAACTTTGAAAAGTCTGCTTTTAAGTTTACTACTTTCCTGCTCAAAAGATGCCTAGTACAATTAATCATGATTCAAAGATGCCTAAAGACCTACTAAAAATGTGAATCACTCTAGGGGCACTCAAAAACCACAGAACAATAAATTGTTATGTATATCCTGCCATCTAAACAAATATACTGACACGATATGTTGAGAAATGTTATAATATATAAACAACCCAAAATGTTGCAGGTGAGTCTTTATGAACTGGACCACTGGCCTGGGACAGGTTCCTGGTCACACCATATCATGTGTACCTGTCCTTGCAGACACACAACAGGTAAGAATCCATAGTTTATATAATAAATATAATAACCTGCATGCTGAAATGGGAAAAAAAAGTACTGCTAGGACTTTCCCAGAAGATGAAAGTCATTGACACATTTGAATGGTGCCTTGGGAGACTACTCAGGAAGAAAGCACAGTAACATTGGAAGAGCGTATGATGTGAGGCACTAAATGGATGCTGGTCATAAGCCCATAGAAGGAGAAGCAAGTGTTGGGTTGGTGTTTAACACTGCAGAGGATTCAATCCC
The DNA here is from genome assembly GCA_013399365.1 of Pampusana beccarii. Taxonomy (NCBI): domain Eukaryota; kingdom Metazoa; phylum Chordata; class Aves; order Columbiformes; family Columbidae; genus Pampusana; species Pampusana beccarii. The sequence continues at coordinate 182,387 of VWYH01011075.1, read as the reverse complement.
AACACTGATCATGAAATCAGGTTTAGATACAAAAAAAGTCATTGAGGTTGTCATTTCATACAGGCATAGTACATAAAAACAAAGGGACTTTTAAAAACGAAATTCAATGGAATATCTCAAAGGGTAAAGCACCTGCAGGTTGATACTTAAAACAAGGGATCAGAGGTTCTCATAAAATGTAAATAAAATACTAGGAAAAAAAAGTCTTTAGAGACTGCTGAAAACTGGAATGTTTAAATAGGAAGGTACAAAATACTTCTAATGGCCAAAAGACATCCTTTAAATGTTGAAGTCATGTCCAAATGATGGAAAATATGAAGTTATATAAACGTTGTTGGTAAAAATCCCATAAAGCAGGACAGGTAAAGAAAAATAAAGATCTTGAGTAACAATTTGCTAGAAGCGTAACGGTGAGCAGTGAGTGCTTTTTAAAACCCAACAGGAGCAGCAAGCCTGCCAGAAAGGCTGTAGGGCCAACAGATCGTCAAGTATAAAAGGCACGTTCAAAGACATAAGGCTCTAGCAGGAAATGTAAACAACCTCTCCAAAATTTAATGTAGATGAGCTCTAGGGGGTTTCCGTGCCAGAACCCCTTCTTAGTAGGGATACATCAGAGATCTCAAACTGGAAAAGTTTAAAATAAATGAACAAAGCGAACAGTACGAAAAAACAACAAGAAAAAACCCACAAACAAATAAAAAAAACCCCAAACCAGTGTTTTACCCGGAAGTCCTAAAGGAAATTACTGTAACCATCACTTAAAATGACATTCAAACCACAGGAATGGTTTTAGGGATTTTTTTTTGTTTTGTTTGTTTGTTTTGTGTTTTGATTGGTTTGGGGTTTTTTTTTTCCTTTTATGATTCAAGAAAAGGGGACAAGACTAAGGAATGTAAATGCACACCTCAAACTATGGATCATGAAGTCCCAGTTTCATTCCAGACAAACCATTTAGAACTACATTAAAGAACAGAATTAACAGATACGTAGATGAACATAATGTACTGGAGAATAGTTGAGATGGTTTCTGAAAAGGAAATTTGTTACTCTCAGGAGGAACACTGACTATGTGAAAAAGGATTTCTTGGCACATAGTGTTTGATTTCCAAAAGGCTTTTAATGTGTTTTTGTGTTAAAAGATTCTGAAGTAATTCAGTCACCCTGGGATAACAAGGAAGGGCTTCAATAAATGAAGAGAACGGTTAGAATAGAAGCAGAAAAACTGGGAATTAATAGTGAGTTTTCTCAATGTGGAGAGGCCCTAGAAATTCCCTTAGCAATCTGTAGTAGGGTCTGTGCTCTTCAGCATTTTCACAAGTGGCTCATTCTTTCCTGTGTTACTCAGGATAGCAAAAACAAAATTCTGAGGAGTTCATAATACACAAAAAATTAACAGTATGCAAAAACTATAAAGTATGTAAGGATGATGATACATATGAGAGTTTCTGAACAGAGTGTGTCTATATAGACTAGGATTCTTTATTCAAGAAAACCCACCATCATGGAGAGTTAGAACAAAATTGTGCACAGATAAGGAAAGTTTTCACTGTTTCTCACAATGCAGGATTAAAAGGACATGATATTACATAAACCAGTGCAAAGATGAAAGCAAGCTACAGGGCATACTTTTCATACAACTTGAAATTAAGCTGTGGAACTCTGCTTTAGGATGTTGTGGATAGTATCAGTCTAAATTGGGTTAAAAATCGGTCAAATTAATGGGAAGAGATTTTTCCAAAATAGTCTTCTTTATCTCTTTTATTGTCATAAAGGTCATAAAAGGAATTATGGCCTCTAGCCTGTATACTTGTCTTCTTCCTTACCAGCCAGTAAACCATGTTTCACATTGTGATGGCATCTTGCTCTGTCCAGAGCCTTGAGGTAAAAGCAACTTGCCCTTTTTTCTAAAGGAAAATGAGAATTTTAAAGACTGAAAGATTTTAAAACTAGGTTTTACCGGAACACAAAATACTAAATTAGAACATAGCAACCATTTAATAGATTTCTTCTGTGCTGGGTGAGGTAGATAAATCTCCAACCACACTCCTCTGTTGTTGCAGGGAGGGTCCTTTCCTCTGGTTTTGCTTTTTAAAAAGTTCAGTGACTTTGCTGCCAAAAAAATTCGGTGTTTCAGAAGCACACATCTGCTCTGGGTCCCAAGAAAAATTTCTTTTTTGCCACCACTTACTACAAGACAGCTGAGAGCCACTTTCAAGCTTTAAGAAAGCACCCTGCTCCTCTCAGGACCTCCCCAGGCAGGGGCTGCCGTAAACTGCTCCCAGCTCCCTTGGGAAAGGAGAGGTCTCTCCCTCCCAGCAGAGAGATTCGCTGCTCAGGTGTGACTCAGCTGAAGAAAGGCAAAGTCTTTTGCTCCACACTGTTCAGCTGCACTGAGAAATAACACGCTGAGCAATGCCATGCACAGTAAACAAAATGAACCAGCCTTCCTACCCATGTGAAGGGCTCAAAGCAGTTAATTAAAGTTCATTGTTTATTTGTTTAGCAGCAAAGGCTTAAGGGAAGTTAAGACTTTAAAATGGATATATTACTACAAAACAACAATGGAGAAAGTTATGACTAAGGTGGCATTTGAAGTCAGTAAAGTTCAGCTGCTGGAATGAGGAAGGTCGGCTCTGTGTAGCAAACAAGTTTTAGAGGATTGCATCGAGGCTCCGTGGAACTTAGAAAGAAACAAAACCCTCACTCAAGGGCTGGATGTGAACACTCCCTTTCTCAAAGTTACACTTTGGATATTAAAAGAACACTAGCACTTGATATACCACAATGGCTGACATAGACTATAGATATGGATTACGAACAACAGAAGACTGTGTCTCTTCCATTTAACTCCTGTACCAATCACTTTGGCAAGGAAGTAGTGCAATGGACTGCCAAAGGGCTCAAAGCAGTTAATGCTTTTGCTGCCATTATCATGACAAATTATACCAGGCAATCTTTGAAAATGTATTGTCCTATAAAGTTTCATGTTTTACTTTTTATAAGAGATACTTGTTATTTTTTTTCCTGCCTTTTATAAATAGTAATTAAAACAATTTTCAAATTAAGAGGATGCAAGATATGTTGCATTTCTAATATGAACATGGACAGAAACAGTTACACAATTCTGAGTTGGAAATTACATAGGACCCATAATATTGCCTAAAAAAGTGAAAAATTTAACAGTGTTTTAATACTGGCTGCATAAATCAACTTGTTAGAACTCTGCTGCTTCTCCCCTTTTTCCTTTTCTGAAGTTTCACTAAAGCTTAATTCTGATTGTTCCATTCACACCATGTATGTTTTTCAACAAAAGCCATAATTCTTGGTATTGTAAAAACGAACAAACCAACTAATAAAAAACATAAGGAACCAATAAATGCAAAGGTCAGGTATGATATAGTTTTAACATTTATGGCAGCTACTGTGCCAAGGTAAGTTCATTCAAGACTGAATGTCAGGTTGGTACAGCGAAAATTCACTATGGCAACCTATGATCTATTTTGCACACTGAACAGCAAATTAATCACTTGGTTTGGGAATAAACATTTACCTGCATATTCCCCCAAGCACTGTTGTCGGTGTGTATTTTAACAACATGTTTTCCTTAGCCGGAAAACAAACAGTGATTGGGCTCATAATAATTTCTGCTACACTGATATGTGTGTATTTTGAATGCAATGCATTCCTCCACAGTAATGTTAAAATACTAACTTATTTGTTCTGTAATCATAACTACATCATGAACACTTTGGTCAAACAATTACTTGCCTTTGGAGTACTATGCTATCTATACAAAAAACTAATGTCTTCCTAGCTGTATTTAGGAATAAGGACTATTGATACCAATAATCAAAAGTAAGCAGCTTTTATTCTGCTAGTTTTGAAAATAGATTCTCGTTTGTGATTAGCGGAGTATTAAAATATAGACTTCACGTGTAGTTGGGATTCCTTCCAGTTACAAAAGTACATTAATATGCTGTCGAACTGTAATACTTAAATTGCCTGAAAATGTCAGGGTCATAGCAACACCAGAAATTTAATTTAATACAATTCACTATTCAGAAACTATGCAGATATGTTTGACATATAGTAACCACGCTCTTTAAATGCCCTTTATACTTGACAAAAATGAGTACAGATACTTACCTGATAGGAAAAGTTCACACATGTATGTCAAACTATTTATTAACATCCCTTACTGACTAGCTCAAATTAGAGCTGCTGTTAGGTAGAATTAACCTAGAATTCAGTTCCTAGAGAATAGAGCTTGCATACTGTCATTTCACTACAGATTCATAGATAATATAATGAGGTTTTATCTTACGACCAGAGCATTTATTAAAAATAAATTCAATTAACTCAAAAGAAAAAAAAAAAAGCATAGTACAATCTTTCCTCATTTGTCTCCACTCAAGGTAAATTTTCTATATCTTAAAAATTCTCACCATACATATTACAGTGTACCAGGATACACTATTCAGTAATCTCTGTGATTCCTGTGAAATACGCCTAATTTTGGAGTCTGATTTGTAGAACTCTCTGCAAAATATTGTGAAACTTTTCAAATTGAAATATTTTAAATATAAACAATATGGCCCAGGTAACCAATCTCCTGTGCTGTAGGGCAAGAAACTGAGACTATGCCCTCACATTGGATCTGTGAGCAGACCAGTACTGGTAAAACACCTCCTGGATTGCTGTGGTGTACAGTGGGAACCAGACTGGTCATCTGCCTGGTCCCAGACTCTGATAGAGCCAGCTAGCCCAGTATCACAGACATTCACATTCCTCTTGCATTATTACCTCATCTAAATTGACTGACAGTGTAAAACTTGACTGCAAATGTTTCACTGTCAATTTCCCATGATTCTGCCAGTTTGTTCTGGCTGAGAATGGTTCATTAAACCACAAAGGATTAATTAAAATCAGTAAGTCTGAAAGATTCAAGGGTAGTGAGAAATTCCCTTACCATTTTTATGAAAGTTCGTCCTTGGCCAGGATCCTTATCTTTTAAACTTGTTCTTGGCTTGCAGTTAAGCAATTGCAATGTTGCATTTCAGAAGTGATATGAAGACTCTGAAGTAAGGAAGGACCTTTCTAAGTTTCATGGCCAGCAATGTCTGGCCTTTTTGCAAACAATTTCAGTGTTTATGCTTATAATCATAACACACCATTTACTTACTGTGTGTGTTATTCCAATTCTTAGTTCAACTACTGTAATTTATGTTTTTTAATTCTCTCTTATTAATGTGGTACAATACCTTACCCATTAATAAAATAGAAAATATATTGGCCTGAGATGACTAGAACATGTAGAGTGAAATCTGGAGAACAGACTTATGTATCTTATCTAGTACAGACTCTATCAACTCACTATGTAAATCAGCTGATCTCCCTGAACTTCCCCTTTTCAGAGTGATGTTGAAGTTAAACATATTGAACACTGTGCTGTGCTAATACAATACAGTATTATAGCACATTAGAGGAAAAGTGTTTGGAGTGCATCACCATTAAATAGTTTTCAGTCTAAGCCAGTCAACTTCTGTAGTTCTGGTTCTTGTACAATCAATAACCAGTAGCTCAGAGTTACAAACATTTAACCCAATAGATGTTTCTATCAAGCATATGTGTTTATGTACTGATGGATTCGATGATCCTCATGGGTCGGTTTCAACTCAAAAAATATTATGGTACCTAAATTAAGAATGACTATGAAACACTTCTTACTGAATCATAAATGCTGAGTTACAAAAAAGGGAAGGGCTGAAGCAAGTGGTTGTCCATCTGCCTGAAGTGGACGAGGTAACACCTTATCTAAAACAAAGACATATGCATATCAAAGGAATTAAATACTCGTATGATGGTCAGGCTATCTCTGGCATAAAGAGGAAATACGTACGTTTCAGGGACACCGATTGTGTTTATCTGGAATATCTGCAGGTCTTCGGAAGGGAAAAATGGCTATAAAACCTAAAATGCTCCAACAAAATAGACTTTTCTTTAGCAAATGTAACCTGAGATGTATGTATTCAGAAGGGGTTCATTTTGTCAGTGTTCTATGAAAGCTGAAGATTCTCAGCTGAAGAAGGAAGAGACAAGAAGAAAATTTCTTCATACATTTTTATGATTTTGTGTTTTCTTATATCATGCCTGTACATCTTTTATAAACACCTGCAACTGGATTGCCTGGTTTTGTATATTGTAAATACTTCCCCCTGCCCCCTGCCCCTAGCTTAGTCTCTTTTAAGACAAGAGCAGATTCAAGGTAACACAGTATTTTCTCACGCAAGATGTAACAAATATGTCACCTGGCACATTATTCCTTTCAGCAAATGTTTTCACTTCCCAGGTCTGCAGTGTGGCATACACAAGCTATCAGGACCAGGTGAGAACTAGCATTACGGTGGTTTGCAGTTAGGAACACGGTAACAAGTAGAGCTGTCTGACACGTAACAAGGTGTTTAGGAGCACACATGCGTTCCAAGGTCACCAAAATGTTAGCCACATATATTTAGGTGATCAGAAGTGTTATCTACAGTAGGCAGATCACATAAAAACTTCAGTCAGGATGTGTGAAGAAGGTAATGAATCCACACACTTCCAAAATGCATTTAATGCATTCTCTTACTACAGTAAGACAGGACAAATTTTTGTGTTCCATAAACAATAAACTCTATGAATTACTAAAAATTTAAAACCTTTATCAATTTTTGATCAGAATGTTGATAGGTTACTATATGCTGTTGTCTGCATTGTCTCTCAGCTAGATGTTACTGTCCCTGTGACCAATGTAACAGAATAGGAAAATATAACTATAATTCATCATATTAGCATAGATTGAGATTAATGGCAGTTTGATTTGGCACAACTGAGAAATGGACTCACGACCTGTTTTGTCATCTCTCCTGAGGGGAAAAAAAAAAAACACCTTTAGCAAAGGGATGATGTAAGCAGTTGGAATCAGTTACCTAATTGTTTGTTTTGTTTTGTTTTGTTTTGTTTTGTTTTTTTCAGCTTGAATTTCCAGTTTGAGAATCACAGTCCTGAGAGACTTAGAGGACAATGTGTGTTTCTCATAGACAGAGTCAGATGTTGGTTTATGTAGCACATTTCCTTTTGTTCTAGCTGTCAATTCTATCTCCCCCCAGCTTGACTCATATACTATTCATATACTTGTCGAAAGACGCACCTAGTCCTGAAATTCTTATACTTGCCCTGAGTTTCATGCTCTTAAGAGTCCTTGCCTACGGAATTTTCAAATTTTATTTGCAATTGATAGTCCTCAGGAAAGCCAGAGTAGACAAAGAGATAAGATTCACCTGAACAAATGTCATGCATTAGGTGATATAGAGGAGAAATCAAACAATCTAAAAACTGGAAGTATGAAGTAAGTTTTTCACTTAAAAAAAAAAGGCAAGAGACCCAAACCAAACTGAAAACAAGTATTAAAATAGTGCATGGCAGATTCTAAACCACGTACTTACTTGCTCCCATTACGCAGTTCCTCCTCTCCCCCTCCCTAGTGTTGCTTTAAGCGTTGCTGACCTGCTCTATTCTTCTCAAGATGAAATCTTACCTCTTTGATTTTTACTTTCAACATACCTCAGGCTTTTATTCAGGAAAAACACTGTGGGGTCAGCCACTTTCCCTTTCTTGAGACTCTAATGCATTTGTATTCTTTCTCTAGCATATTCTTTCTGGCTGAAAAAAACTTCCCAACTGTCACAAAATTTTCAAGGCTATTAAAGGGCTTTAGAATGGTGTATAAAAAGAAGGTGTTAATGCAATAAACATCCTACCAAACTCACAACATTTAGTTTTCTATTCAGTCTTCACAGAGACTACAAGTGTAACAATTAACAGTACAGAGATCTGGTACTTAGGTGGCTCTCAGCCCTCTCTTCCACTGTTCTGCATCTATTGAGGCTTCTGCTACAACAAAGTACATCTGATAATGAAAAATAACTTTTTTCCCCAAACTTTCTCCTAGAAATAGACATATGAGAGTAAACAACCATCTTTATCAGGCGCTGAACTTGTATCTCCAGTAGCAACCAATACAGGATGTGAGGAAAGAGAACAATAGCAGATCATGTAGGTTGTGGTATTTCACAGAATCACAGAAAAATGGATGTTGGAAGAGACCTCTGGAGGTCATGTTGTCCCAGCTGTTTGGGAGTGTTGCCCTGCATCAGATGGCTTTTGAATATCTCCATGGATGGAGACTCCACAACCTCTCTGGGCTACCTGTGCCAGTGCTCAGTCACCCTCACAGTGAAAAAGTGTTTCCTGACATTCAGATGGCACTTCTTGTGTTCCAGGTTGTGCTGGTTGCCTCTGGTCTGATCACCGGGCACCACTGAAAAGAGCCCGGATCCATCTTCTTTGAACCCTCCCTTCAGGTATTGGTACACTTTGATGACCTCCCACCTGAACCCTCTCTTCTCTGGGCCCTCAGCCTTTCCTCACAGGAGAGATGCTCTAGTTCTTTAGTCATCTTAGTGGCCCTTTGCTGGGTTCTCTCCAGAATGTCCATGTCTCTCTTCTACTGGGGAGCCCAGAACTGGACACAGCTCTCCAGGTGTAGCCTCACCAGGGCTTTGATGTGCTAGCAGCACTCCTGCTAATGCAGGCCAGGATGCCATTAGCCTTCTTTGCTGCAAGGGCACATTGCTGGCTTATGTTCAACTTGGTGTCCACCAGGACCTCGAGGTCCTTCTCTGCAAGAGCTCTACAAACTCTTTCTTGTAAAAACTACAAATCAAAGGATGCCTGACGATGTCAGGGATTCTTCAGCAGGGAAGTTCTGCCACGTTAGTAGAGGACTTTTCACATACTGATTATAGAATGATATAATGTCACATGATCATTCAGCTATTAGAACTTCAAGAACCAAGAGGAACAAACATTCATATATAAATACATACATACATGTGTGTGCGCATACACACAAATGGGTTTATTATGCACTCATTTATGCTGTTAACCGGGAATCTCTTTTAAATAAACAGATCTGATTCATTCAAATCCCTCTCTTCCAACCCCAGTAAAAATTTCAGAAGTATTCTGCTGTACACAACAAGGCTACCAGAAGATAGACATCAGGTTTGCAGCATGAATAAAGAGTTTTCATTTTCACAGACTGTTTACAAGGCAAAACTGATAGCCTTGTTTTTCAGGTATTGAGTACACATGAGATCACAAATGGCAAACAATGTAGGATCACATGAAAAGGCAGAATATTTCTACCACTTCAGGTTTACATTAACATTTCGTCTTATAATTAACTTGTGTTGATTTTGGAGTACATGCTAGAAACGTATTTTGTTTTAATTTTTCCACCTCTTCTTCCATACTCTTCTTCCTGTGCTGTGAACAATAGTCTCTAAAACAGCATTCTGTAACCTGGGATGAGAATCTTTATAATGAGACATTGACACAATCAGAGAACATTTTTCTTTTTTTACTATTATACACAGATAAAGCAGCTTTCAGTAGTTTTATATATAATTCTCAGAATTCAGTAAACACCAGGACAGTAAAGTAGGTAGAAGCTAGGTAAGTAAATAAGAAGCAGGTTTAAGCCAGAGAAGGGAGTGACAGAGACTGACACAGTTACTCATCTTTGGCCCTTTTTGCCTTCAGAAAATGTAACATTAATATTAATAAAATAGGTAAATAATGATTTTATGTTAACGCTTCTCAAAGTTCCATTTTTTAAAATGTTTCCTCCTCTTATATTCTTTCATTTCTATATCTTATTTCATTTAGATGAAAGAGCACAAAATATGAATTAAATTTCCAATGGTTTCACATATAATAGCTGCAAGTTCCTTTGTTCCTTTCTTGTTTCTGTGATGCACACCAAAAATCACAAACTTACAATGTGATCACCATGTTCCTCTCTTAATACTGACACTTTCTTTATATTACAACATCTTAGTTTGCTTCTACCTTTAAAGCAGAGTGCATTTCCTGCTGGCTTGGCAAATGTTATTTGACTATTTTTCAGCCTCAGCTATTCACTGCATGCCCAATAGGTACATTCAGATACTTAGTTTAGAGTGAAGCCATTAAGCAAAAAGCACTGAAGGGCTTATTTGCCAGGGATCAGGAATGGCCTCCGTTGGCTACAGTTTTCTATAAAAACCACCTCTGCTACATTGCTTGCAGTTGGGAAAAGAAATGAAACAACACAGTAAAATGTCAAAGCTGCCAAGATACACAAAGTCAATTTATTGCTACTGAAATAATGGAAACTTGTACATAGAAGATCAATGAGAATGGAAGATCCCAGTACTGAAAATGAATGCAGAGAGAGACCACTAACGTTAGTAGAGAAGTAGGTTCTGGGGGAAGTCACACGAGACCAACTTAGCATGCATAACAGGAGACCAAATGATTTCAATATTGATAGACTCTCCATTCCTCAGCAAAAATATGATTTTTTTTTTTATCAAGTACACATTCAGACTAAAAAAGATGATGATACCTTATATTTTAGTTTGATAAATGTCAAGGACACTGTGGAAAAACTTGTCACCCAGGTTAACTCTGGAAGGAGCAAATAGGAATCATCATAGTTTAAACAGAGCCTAGACAAAGAAAGCTACATCTTCAATGAAGATTTTATCTTTTGGAAGGAAAAAGCCCAGAATTAAAAGAATCATTTAAAGAACTGAAAATATCAAAGATGGGAGGTGTGAAATTTCCATAATTAAAGTGGCAGAAATGTCTGGCAATCACCAGCTGGAAGAGGGTACTGGGAATAATGAAGAACAAACACAAACATAGACACACAAAGACACAGCAAAGAATGATATGTGTTGGAAGTAGAAAGCATAAAGATGAAATAAAACTTGCCAAAATTCAAGCTGAGTTGGACCTTACACAAAACATAAACACACTGAGGAAAGAAGAAAGACTGACTGAAAGTGAGGAGAGGCATCAAGTTACAAATATTGCAGCTGACACTAAAATGTTTGTCTTACTAACACTGAAGAAGCAGTTCTGTGGTTCTCCTAGACTGTTTTGTACCAGTGTGCTGCTGTAATGGGCTCCACACTATATTTACTTCTAATTGAAGTTAGTATGGTATCCTCTTAAGAATAACAGTTACCCTCTGTAAAACCAGAAAATTTTATTTCCATGAGGAGCCACAGGGTGGGCTCCAGTTTTTAGAAAAAAAGAAGTTTCAAGAACAACCCAGATAGCAGGCAATAGGCAGAGCAGGGAAGTAGCAGACAGCAGCTTAAGCAGAGAAACTGAAATTAGTGTTAGGAGAACACAGCAGAGAACCAGGGCTCAGAGATGAGGGAGAGGAAAACAGGATTAAAGAAGATGCAAATTCACTAGCATTCAGAAAAGCAGTGAGACTAAAAACCCACCTGCAAGATCATGGTGGGTGGAGAAGCATTGCATCTAGATATTTTTCTCCTGCTTGATCTGACATTATGTCAAGCTTTTATGAGAAGCAGGCTGAATGTCCTAGTTCTCACTCTACTTAAACTTGGCATGTTTCTTAATTTGAAGACTTTTGGTCTTCTTTGGTTAAAGAAAACCACGCAGAATATCACACCCAGGTGGCTTCATGTAATTTGGGTCAGATCAGGAAGCTATCAGCTGTGAGGGTATTTATGCAGCCCTGTATTACGATTCCATTAGAAAACCCTGTATGTCAATATTGTCTTCACTGAAATATTAGGGGATGTATATAACCTCACATAAGTATTTTCTTGCTGGGGTACCTACCAGTATAGTTTTCTGCAATTTATAAACCAGATACTTCAAGATATGACATCACACTTCTTCTAAAGGATTATTATTATTCTTTTAATTTCGTAAATACTGATTTTTGTTGAGTATTGCCAGGGTGAAACATCTCTTATCTAGATAGTAGAGACAACTTCTTAGTGGCTGTCCTAATATTTCTTTATAAAGACATTTTAAGTTCCTTGTGAAAGAAACAGCTCTTACCAGCTAGTCAGACAGGTCTCTCACCTCTAGTCACAACTTTAACACATTGAAAAGGCCACTACAGATAAACCTACTAATCAATAATGACACCTAACAGAAGTATAAGAGAGAATACTGTGTGTGATTCATTGTCAGTACACGACAGAAGATAGCCACAGAGGTCCCTCTGGAGTGAGAGTGAGCTTGAGGAAATGTAGTGGGTTGACATCAGCTGGCAGGTGAGCCCCCCTTCCAGTTGCTCGCTCACTCTCTCCAAGCAGGATTGTGGGGAGAAGAAGGGCAAAAGCAAGCAAACTCGCAGGTTGACGTAAGGACAGTTTTGTAAGTGAAGGGAAAATAAGAGGGGAAAAAAACAAGTGATGTAAAAGCAATTACTCATCACCAGCAGACCGGTGCCCAGTCAGTCCCTGAGCAACAGCTATTTTGGGAAAACTTCCCCCCAGTTTTACTGCTGAGTGTGATGTCATATGGTATGGGATATCCTTTTGGTCAGTTGGGATTAGGTGTCCCAGGTCTGTCCCATCCCAGCCTCTTGGCCAGTCCCAGTCAACTTGCTGAGGGGTAAGAGCAAGAAGCAGGGAAGGTCCTGATGCTGTGTAACCACTGTTCGGAAACAGCCAAAACATCCTTGTGTTAGCAACGCTGCTTGGGTCGCCAGTATAAAACACAGCACTGTGTGGGCTGCTACAAAGAAAATCAGCTCAGTCCCAGCCAGATCCAGCATAGGGAACCAACACACCTAGAATTTCTCAGGCACATAACAAGAGTAGTTGATGTGATGCTTACTGTGAGTCAGTGCATGGAAATACAAACAACTGCCATTAAAGATGTAAGCGAAATACAAAGTGATACAAACATTACTTTAGTGATAAACATGACAGAAGTGAGAAATAAAACCCAAAAAATGTCTGTCCCAGAATACTGTAAAAACACAACTGTGAGAGCTAAGAGTTCGTTATTTTTAATTATTATAAACTCAGGTGACGCTATATGGTTATAGAATAATAAATAAACTACTTTAATATACTTCATAGCAACGTGTATGTTTTTGGTTTCTAAGTTTGTATTTATCAGAAATGGCAACAATTTGCTTCACTTGCCTTCCAAAGCACACAAATTTAATCAGTAAAAGCAATTTTCAACGGGATTTTGTGGGATTTAGCAGCAAATTGTTTTATTTTTTCCTGAAGAGAAACTCTTGGATTTGCATTTTAATAGGATGGAGGCATACACCCAAAACTTCATATTTGTGGCATAAACCTCTCTGCTATTGAAAAAACTTGGAGAAAAATCACACATACATAAAATAGGTACAGATTAATATTGGTTTTGCCTATTAAAATATGTTAAGAAGTTTGCATAACATGCTTTTTCTCATGTAGCCTGAATTTTGTGGTTAGCTTGCTGCAACTTAGGCCTACACGTTTACTGTTATCAAAACCAAGTTAACAGATGAGTAAATAGCTAGCTAAAGGAGATCAGCTCTTGATTTTAGCTGTGTGTTACAGGGAATGCATAAAGATTTATGCATTCTCATCAACTGCAGAAAGAACCAGTCTGAGAGAGATGAACCTACCGTTCCTGAACACACGAGAAAGAGTGGGCAACTAATCTAGTGAACTACTGATTGATAGGGTCATTTGGGTGATTATTGCATTAGTTGCCTGGCTGGTACATACATTCTGTTAAATATATTTCCTCCTTGTCAAATGGGCTGTAGTCTGGTTTCTCCTGAAGCTGAAAGGGTCCTACCTAAACTACGTGGAAGTAAGTGCTGTTACACAGTTCCCATTAGGTTTACACCCTTGGACTGTATCACTACAGGAACTACAATGGAAGATTATAGGCCACTAACTGGTATCTGCTGGTATGTATGGTCAACACATCCCCTTTTCTGAGGTATAAACCCTAGATCTTCTCTGGTTTTCTTCATTGTTTGTAGGAAGAGCGTAGCGTCCAGCATCCATGTCTCTTTGATATAATTCTGCCTTGAAAAAGAGACTGAAAGGGAGAGGTAAGCCAGGGTGAGGAACCATACCAATGAAGTTTTGGACTGCACCTGAAGCCCACAACCATTTTCAGTCTGCCATCAAACTTCTTACAGAAGATCCCAGAGCATGCTTATTCAATGAATGATTACAGCCTATCCTCCCAAGCTTTGGGAGGCTGCTTGGGAACAGTATAATCTTCAGTCAGTGTTTGGAAGGAACTCAAAGTGGTCAGATGACAGATGTCTAGGATGCAAGCACGGAAGAGCACTGCTGCATTAAGTCACCTCACTGTAGTTTCTTTAAGCTTTAAGCTTTGCTAGAAGGGTCTGATATCAAACATAGCCTCTAAGGGCTCATGAAAGTTACCTGCTAACTGCTCAAGCCTTACTTCTCACTTATCATCAACCAGATGTACTGAAATTGTCCAAAAAGCATCTCAAAGAGTCACACAGAGGAATTACTGAAATGTCATCTTCACAGATAATGCCATCTGTTGAGCTCCATTGCTTGCAGACAAATAAATTAATTCTTTTTGTCGTTTGTATAACATGCGGTGGCAAATTTACAATTCTCCAAGGTATAAACATTATGAATTGCATCGACTTCCAAGATGTCAATGTGAAAGCACAGTTCCATCAAACACCACAGATCCTGTGTAGCAGACTGCTTGAATGTGCTCTCCATCCCATAATGCTGTGTGCTGCCGCTTTCAAGATAACAATCATTTTTAAAAAACAACTTCTAGACTGGACTAGGAACAACAGGCAAACAAAGGTGAAATACCTGACAAGGTACCTGAGCTGTTATGCACATACACACTGCCAGATTTCCAGGTAAGTTAGGCAATGTGGGAGCATGGAAAGCTATTGGATAAAAAGGGCTGAACATGCTCAGCAGAAGATAAGTCTGTAATTGCCCAGAATTTTGCACGTGAATAGGAAGAAGAGACAAATGGTTAATGTTACTATGAGAACCAGGGTTGTCAAAGAACGAAAGAATCACACCGAGATGGAAAATTTTCTCCCAGGACAATTCTCACATCAACCCACACATCAAGACAAGGTGTCAAGGAGATGTCTTGCCAACAAAAATGAACTGTAGCTGTTGCCAGAATCCTGTTGAATATGCAGGAGCTGTGGACTAATTAAGTGGCAACATTAACCACAAACTGAAGATCTTAACAGCAGGCCAGCCTAGCAGCTATGGGAAAATAAGTGTCCTCAGAGTTGAAAGAGAAAAAGTGATCTTGCAGCCTTGCCAATATGTTCAAAGAGAAACAATCACCTGAATTTGAACTTGTAAATTCATAAAAGCAACTTGATTGCAAGTACAAATCAATGTCATCCCTTCAAAATGTTATTCAAAATAAGGAAATAATCTCTACAGAAACAGAATCATATCTTTGCACATCATCACATCATATCTTTGCATATCACCAAACCAGCATCTTTCTTCTGATAAAATTAGTGTCATGGTTTTGGCAGTGAGGAGTCCACAGAGGTGACCTCTGTGAGGAGAGGCCGGGGCTGCCCCATGCCGGACACAGCCAGTTCCAGAGGCTCCAGCCACCCACTGCAGGGCACAGCTGAGTCCCCAGCTGAGGTGCTTGAGCCTTGGGGAAAATGCCACAAAGGAAGAGAAGGCGTGGAGGAAAAACTGAGAGAAACAGAAGTGCAAACATCACGGTCAATATCTGCTGCACGGAGAGGACTATGTCAGAGCAAGTGGATGTTTGCTGAAAGAACGGTGGGCTGTAAAGAGGACTCACACAGGAGCAGGGGAACAGCATGAGGAGGAAGCAGCAGAGAGGAGCTGCCATGGAGTGGCCGCAGCCCCCATCCCCTCTGCCCCACTTGAGGCTGAAGTGGGAAGAGTTGGGAATGAAGTTAAGCCTGCAAAGAAGCAGTGTGGGCCAGGGGAAGGTATTGTTTGGATTTTGTCTTCTGTTTCTCACCACTTGAATCTACTTTAATTGGCAAAAAATAAATTAGTTTTCCACAAGTCAAGTCCATTTCAGCCATGACATTAATTGGTAAGTGATCTTCCTGTCTCTATCTCAACCCAATAACTTTTTCATCTTATTTTCTCCCCCTGTCAAGCTGGGGAGGGGGAGTGGGCACTTAGCCAATGTTAGCACACCCCACTCCTGAAAACTCACAGAAGCTTAGCAGGTAGCAGGATTGTGATCTTAATCAAAAGACCATTTGTATCTAAGGTCAAGCACTGAATATAATAGGACCTTAAGATGGTAGATGATATTGTAGTTGTATGCAGTTTAATTTAGAAACTTTTTAAATAGCATCAAGCCTTCCAACACATACTTCAGGCTGCTGATCCACAAGAATAAGCTCGTGGGAATAATGTAGACAATCCATGATGGATAAAGAGCTGCCATCTGCATGGCTGGTTAAATGACTGTTGAGGCTGACCTTGAGGAGCGCCTAGGGGAAGGAGACAGAAAAAAACTGTCCCATTCTTCCTATGAGTCATTAGAGGGATTCAAGAGAATATGGGATGACATAGTTTTAAAGGAGTGAAGGACTTAAATCAGTTCTCTCCTGTAGATTCACCCATTTCCTTTGGGAGCCCTGTGCAAAAAAAAAAAAAAAAAAAGTATAAGGGGTACCAACAGGAGGAGGTACCTGACAGATCATGAACAGCTTTCAGCACTGTGGAATAATTGGTGCCAGTGGCTGAAAAGTCCTCTAAGACAGATTCTGCAGTTTCAGATATTTTATTGATGAGTTCTTACTGGTCAGCAAAACCGAAACAGTTCACTACTGAAATCTGAGGGATACAGGAGAATTAGCCTTTTCTTCTATCAGTCAGTCTCTTAACATCTCTCTTCCCTGTGAGACACATGCGTCTGTATTCCTCTCATGCAGCCATGGGAGAAAAGGAAAAGAACAGCAGAATACATATAAGTTCTCAGTATTCCTGCAGGTTTGGCAATTGTAGTTCATTCATTTTACAGATGACAGTAAGAGGGTAACAGTTGCCAAATTGCCTGGTCAGGCTCCAGCAGGGCCTCACTGACGTAAAATAATCTCGCATGGGCTAATATAGAAGAAAATTTCCATTACACTGTGTCTGCCCTAACTCTTTGAATGCTGGATAGAACGTTCCAGGACCAAACACCACACTGGATTCACAGACGGCTGCAAGCTGAACCTGAAAAATTCCAAAGCCCAAGAACAACACATCTCAAGGCATGCATGATACAGATACACCTCTCTCCTCACTGGCCACATTGCCAAATTATGACAATGTAAAAAGATACCCTAAAAGGAAGTTCCAACTTGTGGCTGCAGAACAAAAGACTCAATAGAGTGAATTACCAACCACAGGTGCAAACAACAGGGTTTGGATATGTAGTGTGGTATTGACCCCCAGTATCAGCATCAGCACTCTCTTTGGTGGTTAGAGAGGATATGTATCACAGGATCCCAGAACTACTTCTGTTCAAAGGAACCTCTTGAGGTCTTTAAACTAGGAGTGACAGGAGAGGGAGAGAGCTACCAGCAGCCCTGTGATGGACTGATGAGCAAAGCCCTGTGAAAGCTGACAAGCAAAGGGCCTGGGGTGATATGACAGGAAGGGGCCACAAAATCAAAAGAACAGTCCCAGCCTTTCCTCATATGAGAGATGATCCAGTCCCTTAATCATCTTTGTGGGCCCATGCTGGAAACATTCCAGTAAGTCCATGTCTTTCTTGTACTGGGGAGGTCCAGAACTGGTCACATTAATTCAGTTGTGGCCTCACCAATACTGAGTAAAGGATGAGCAATGAATCTCCTCATCTGACCTGCTGGAAATGCTCTTCCTAATGCAGCTGCAGGACACTGTTGGAATTCCTTTGCAATGAGGGTACATTGCTGGCACAAACAGCTGGCACAAACAGCTGGCACAAAGCTGAAAGGGAGTCAAAGCTGGGTTCCTGAAATCCAAAAGGCAAAGACAACTTCAAAGCAATGAATACCAAGTAGAAAAGAATGTCAGCTCTGTACAGTGTGAAATGGTTGCAGATATTAATGTATTTTACATGCTGATTAAGACGAAAGAGCTTGAGCAGATCCTCTAGAGGTACTGCAACAGAAAAAAGTTCTGGTGTCATACAGGAATACACAACATTTCCCTTATTTCAAATATATATGTATTTTTACAGTGGTATATCAAAGCACCTCAGTGTGCCCACCAGTTGCCTTTAGAAACTGAATGATATCATACTATTTTCCTTTTAATTTATCTTTTATTTCCCAAATGCTTATTTCCTTCTACAGGAAATATTAATCAAAAAAAGGGGGAAATGTTTTTTCCATACTGAATAGAAATCTCAGCTCAAACCTCTTATTAAATTCTCCAAATGCGAAGTTTGCTTACACTCTCTTCCCTCATATGTTTTTTGTTTTGGTTTGGTTTTAAATTATCTCAAGAGAACAAGACAGGGGAAATTTCAGTGATGCCTTTGTATCAGTCTTTTAATTTACTGAGGATGCTATCTGATTAGCTTCGAGCGTTTAGAACACACAAATCTGAGTTCAGGTTCTGTAAGCATGAAACAAAGTACTTCTGAGAAAAATACTTCCATAAAGTCAAATTCTGAGGGGATTGCAGTGAGAGAGTGGCAAATCATCATCATTCGGGGTTAGCAGGAGACTGCTAGTTTATTTCTTTTTCTCCTCACACTCTTAATTTCAGACTCAGAAGCTTCATCAATTTGATTTCCCCATGTACAAACAAGGAGGTCTGGTTATTCCTAACTGCATAAAAGAGCTTCTGGAGAGCTTGGTTAAAGCCATGCATATCAAGACTGATAGAAATAAGAAACAGGAATAATCTATTTGGCTGAGCATCCTGATTCTGCCCAGAGTTTTGGAGTTCAGACCCATTGTTTCTAATGGTCTGACTCAGTGTGGCTGGTCCCAGCCAAGCCCCGCTGCACAGATGGCCCAGGGCCATAAAGTTCATTGGCTTATTTTCTGCTAGATTATAGTGTGACTATAATATCACTGTTTTGGGTGATCTGTAGCTCTGTAATAAATATAATAAACTTGGCATTCTAGCATTATCTAATGAGACTGAATTACATTTTTAATCTTGCTTATAGTGCTCAGTTTATACTGTGGACTGCTGGCATATTATATATGTGGAATGCAAATGCATTTTTTTCATGCAGAATTGTTGATATTAATGAGATTTTTACACTTCTGTGAAGCACAGACATGAAAATTTATCACTATATATAACCTTAAATGTGTCTTTAAATTCGATGCAGAAGATCATCACTGAGAAAAGATCTTGATTCATCACCAGCAATACTTTCTGGTCTGTGTACTTAACAGAGTGAAGGATATTTTTCACTTTCTGGTTTAAGATTATTTTGTTATGGTTTAGATGGATGTTATGAATAATAATAATATCAATACAGTATATTAATATTATATCAATATTATAATCAATAGTTAAATCATATAACAGGTATTTGCCTTACTAATATTACTATTTACCTGATGTAATACTACATACATGCTTATATACGTATATACACATATGAAATTCTAACTTCTCTAAAACAACTCTAATGAAATTAATAAAAGCAGTAAAAAAAAGTTACAGAATATAGCTGGAGAAAAGGCAGAAAAAAAGATCGCTGCTTCTAATATACAGGTTCGCAATCAATAAGAAGTCTGATTTATATGTCAAAAATACTAATTTCAACTCTCTTCTTAATAAAATATGAAGTGCAATTGCAACTAGTAAAATCACCCAAATTAATAGAGACTTTTCAAAGTAACTGAATAAAAATAATTGAGAGGATCTTGATGTTTTTATGCCTTCCATTTGGTATTTTCGATTTTATAAATTTGGAATTTATCAGACATACTAGAAAGATTTATTGCACATTCTGATTAATATATTCTAGGTTTAGATTTTACTATAACTAGCAGAATACAAAAATTCTGCGTTCTATATGAGCTGATTTTTTTTTTGTTTTAACTTTAAGGATCACACAGAACCTATACTGAGTTTCAACAAGAATTCAAAATTTTTTCAAGCAGATCCCTCATATGTTTTTTCTCCAAATGTATGTATTATCTCCACACTTACATGGACATATTCAGATGTAAGAAAAAGTATTAACAAATCAATAATATGCCTATAAGCATACTGACTAATCTAATTAGAAAAAAAAATAAAAAATGAAAGTGGTGTTATTCACTACAATGCTCTCTGCACACACCTCTTGTTTAAGTTGATATCTCAAATACTGCAATGTTCAAGATCATCATGTGCAGACTTTACAACACATTAACTTAGAAGAAAGAACGCAAAGAACTGGTACAGAATTACAGGAGCATTTTAGATTTTCCTTGATGGTGTCACTTCCCTCTATTGTTTAGACTCGAAGACCTGCAAGATCACACCCTTAGGTGCTAAGGGCTGCTGGCATACCAGTGATGAATAGTTCCACTAGGAAAGCATTGTAGACATACAGAATTTGCAGCAAAATATCTTAAGTCCTGTATGTATTCATTTTTGGATCAAAGGGCAAGACAGTGTATTACCATTATATAGCAGATATAATTACAGGATATCACAAACGCATTAAAACTGTCTTACCTATCTAATTCCATTATGTTCTTTTACCTGGAAAATATTTTTAAAAAATGAAAATTCACATTCAAAATATATGTGATAAAACTGAGCTAGGTAAATATATTACAAAAAAAAAAAAAAAAGTAATAAGAACAATTTGTGTTCTTTCTAATACAACTCCCTTCCTGTCAAGCCATTAAACCGTTATTTCTTATCAAAAGAAAAGTAACTGCCTCTGGAAAACCATTTGAATTCTAAAAAGAAAAAAAATGGTGAAACAATAAGAATACGATAAGCACTGTGAATGCAGAAAAATAAACACTAGGATATTATGATGCAAGTGTAAAAAACATGAAATGTGTAGGGTGCACCAGAGAAAAAAAGACAATATAAAGAAAGTAGTCAAATAAATATATACAAACTAACATAAAAATATATATACAAAGTAACATAAGTCCTTTTGCACTGAAATTTCATGCAGAAAGAAAAATCTGATGTTAGAGCAATATTACATATCATCTAACCAAGATGATGATAGTGCTTGTTAAATACTAAAGCAGGTTAGAAAGGGTAAGGAAGAAAACGCAGTAAGAGGGGAGTTTAATTACTCCCAAGTAGTCTGGTAAGAAATCATGACAAGACATGATGCAGGGACTACATTTTTAGATGCTGTAGATAATGGTTTCTTGGAACCATTAGAGAAACCACAAGAGAAATAACTCTTGATTTTGCGTTAAGCCAGGCATAGGATCTGTTTCAACACATAACCATCAAAAATACTCTTAAGCACACTGACTATAATGTACTCAACTTCAGTGTCCTTCTGGGAGAAAAACACCCTTAAAAATCTTCCAAAAATAGTTCAACTGCAACAGAAAGATTTTAGTTAGGATAAAAATAAAAGGAAAAAATAATGAGTAAAATGCTTGCAGGTTACAGCAAAAGATTTCCATTGAGTTCAGATAACTGTGTATACTCTAGCTAAAAAAATCCAGGCATGATTTTTTTTAAAAAAGGAGCTTGAATAACAGAATGGCAGAATAAAGAAGACTATTAGACGACATCTTTCAGGCCAAAATATAGGTGGAGGGTGTAAAGGAAACATATCGGGTAAATTAAATCTAAACGATGCATATTCAAAAGGGCTCTGGGATTTAATTTATTTTTGGCAGAAAAAAATACTTGAAGAACCATAGAATCATAGAACAGCCTAGGTTGGAAGGGATCTTGAAAGATCATTTGGTCCGACCTTTCAGAAGAAAGGGAACCTAGATGAGATTATCTAGCACCCTCTCCAATCACATGTCAAAAACCTTGGTGATGGGGACTCCACCATGTCCTTGGGGAGGTTGTTCCAGTACTTAAAAGTAGGAAGCCTGTAATTAATTAAAGATGGTATGTAAACTTTCACTTAAATTTTGTTTGGTACCAAAATACAAGAAAGTGGCAAATACTATATCCATTTTTTAAAAAGGGACAACAAAATGCCAAAATGATTGAAGCAAAGTAAGACCCAGCAAATCTATATTCAGCAGCACTTTCCTAGAAGTTGTAATAAGGAATGCAAGTAGCAAAACCATGGAATAACATGATGTAAAGAGTCAGTGTAAAATTTTGTAAACACAAGCTATGCTTCCTCAATTATTATTA